>PHNY01262512.1:14909-25294 GCA_003724115.2 Anethum foeniculum
CTCTCTCTCTCTCTCTCTCTCTCTATCTGTTGAGTGAAAACATACATAAATAAGCATATGAAATTAAACTTTAAATCTCTCTCTATAAAGTTAAACTTTAAATCTCTCTCTATAAAGTTAAACTTTAAATCTCTCTCTCTCTCTCTCTCTCTCTCTCTCTCTCTCCCTCTCTCTCTCTCTGTTCAAAACATACATAAATAAGCATATAAAATTAAACTTTAAATCTCTCTCCCTCTCTCCCTCTCTCTCTCTCTCTCTGGTGAGTGATACATACATAATCACGAAAAGCCATGCCGACTTCCATGCTTTGAAGAATCTCTTCATTGAGTTCAAGAGAAACCTTGTCTTCTCTATCTGATTGTACTCCTCCTCCTATAAACATTAAACAAATTATTCATATCTATACATGCATTTTCATAATCATCATTTTAAAATTAAAAAGCATAAGCAATTGTATACCTGGCATCTTTTATAGGATTACAGTTCAACTCACCAACGACAAGATCTTTTTCCCCTTCAATTGAACAAAATGGGGGTTTTATATATGGGTCTTCTATTCTTGGCGGGCTTGTTTACACCGACCGGTTGGGTTGGGTTGGGTTGGGTTGGGCTGGGCCGATAATATATATTTGTGGACGGGTTCCGATAGGCGGATGATTGGGCTTCATATACAACATTAGGTCTTGGCCCGCATTGAAAAATTAAAAACACACTTTTTTTGTGTTTTTCTCAAATATAACTTAGGGTGTATTATTATTTTTGCAAAATACTATATTTTTAAAAAATATTTTGCAAAAATACAATTTTTTTTAGATAATTTTTTGAAAAAAATTAGAAAAAATACAGTTTGTAACTTTACAAATGAAATTAACCAAAATCAGCCACAAATACAACTTGAAAATGTTATATTGGTTAAATTAAATGCAACAAAAAACAACTTTAATTATTTTTCAAGAAAATGAAAAAAGAAGTTAGTTTGGTTGCTTCTAGATGCAAACCGTATTTTTGCAAATACTTTCGAAAGATAATAAAACTGCAGGAACACTTAAAAAGGTACATTTTTTTAATGACTTTCGGAAGATGAAGAAAATATATTTTTTTTGTTGGTAAAGAGAATCGGTATGTACCCGGATACTTTTGATGACTCCAGTTACTCCGAGTGCCTAATTGCTAATTATACTATTTAATAGAATGGACGACTTTATAATGTCAGAGTTCCATCGTATAGGTTCACTTTTACGAAAATTAAAAAAAAATTGTATTGATTGTTTGATGTATTGGTTTATCAACTAATTGTTAATCTCTTCTAGAAGATTCGCTGTCATTTTAATTTTATTTTACCTAGCAAGTTTCGTCCCACTAAATATTTGTACTTTAAAATGAAAATAGAGATTTTGTAATGAACAGCGTGATACAATTACTCTATTTTTTTTTTTTGACTAATATGGCTTATAGCCTTACAAGTGAGTTTCTGTTCAGAAATATTCTCGCGGTGAGCCAGAGTCGAACCCAGAACCTGGGACGACAGAGGATAAACCCTTAACCACTTGGGCTATCCAATCGTGCTCATACACGTACTCTATTTAAAATTATATCATGCGCATATTTCTTCAGGAAAAAAAAAAACAGTTTTATCAATTGAGCCGTTGCTAAAAAAAAAAGATCTTTCAATTTTATCAATTGAGCCCTAGTGTTTACTCTTGGAGTTATATTTTCATCACAAGATAGAAGACAAAATTTGCAGTAACAGATCTAACACACCTTTTAATTGTACGTTACTATTAATATCCCAAATTCAGTGAAGGGAAAAACACCAACGGAGTTCACAGATCAAATCAACTTGCAGTAAATGGAAATATAGTTGACAATAGTAATACAAGACTGCAACATTAAAAATGCCTTGTTGAAAGATGAGTTTGAAATCTGAGGCATGGCACCACCACTAAGCATCAGGTTTCATTTCTCTCAAAACTACAAAGCTTTTCCCGTTGGCGGTTTTCTGTATCTTTGAAATTCTCCTTAGTATAAGTGCAAAAGCGTTCTTGTCCTGCAAATCAGAGCCCTAAAATCTTGTAAACTATCAAGCAGTGATAATAAACAACACCCATGCACCACCTTTCTATATTTTCCTTTTCCATTTTTCTGTTTTTTTACTATTTTCTGCTGTTCCTCTTGCAAGTAAATTACAGTTCCTTTTCCATTTTTCTGTTTTTTTACTATTTTCTGCTGTTCCTCTTGCAAGTAAATTACAGTACTCCATAGTCTAGGAAAAGGTATCAGCAAGTTTACGAAAGCGTGGTTAAAGAATCACATGCATTAGAATGGAAATGGATTTCAGCTGCTAATTATAAAGAGAACTAATTGTTTATCGAAGACTCTCACTTTACCTACATACCTTGCATGAACCATTTTTACCTTCAGGAATAGCACTGAGAAGGCTCTAATAAATTAATAACTAATATTTAATAACATACCTCTTTGCATTTTAGTCTAAATTTGAATTTGGCAACAAGATCTTGTGTGGTCACTGGTTTTTCCTGTGTCAAGACAGCCCTAATTTCATCTTCCGTGACAGGTCCAGTAACTGCTGACCCAGATTCAATGGGTACTGAAGAAGAACCTTTTTTAGGCACATTCCTTTTTGAAGTGGAGACTGGTTCTTCTTTTATGGGTTTGACATCCTAAAATAGGATTCAAAATATAGAGCAAACAATTAGCTAAAACACAAGAATTATCTACCTTACCTAACAGTTTGGTTTCTATGTGACGATCCTATTATCACCAAAGTCAAGTTGATAGTCACCTTTCTATCTAAGAACAACAAAAGCTTTGCGTAAACCCCTAATGCACTAGATACATACTAGATCTTGAAAGGAGGATATTAATTTAAACAAGTATATTGTGCAAACGTACATTTTCTGTTTTTGCTTTTTTGGAAGGAACTACAGTAGCCTTTGCATCATCAGTAGACACCTTTCTCTTCCCCTTTGCAGACTTGGAAGCAGAAGAGGCCCCACGAGCAGGTGCTGAAGAAATTGGTTTTAAAGGACTATTATCAACGGGTTCTTCTTTGGGAGCATCCTTCTGCTTTGGAGCTAGTACAGGGGAAGCTGAAATTTCATCTTCCTGCATGAACAAGAGAAACTCTATCATCAAAGCTGGTAGTGGAGATACTCTAGAGAAATTTTAATTTCATTTGATGCTGTGTACAGGAATCAGAATGCACGCTAGAACATGCTCAACATAAAGGCCCAATCAGGGGTAAATTATAGATACAAGTGCCGCTGTATTCTATTAGTATAGTGAGAACGTTTTCCTTTTTTAAGTAGTAGACACTTACTTCATCGTCATCGTCGTCGTCATCATCCTCCTCTGCATCAGATTCATTTAGCCCATTTGTTCGTCCCAGTAATTTCTTCAACTCTTTACCAGAGTTGCTCAATCCACCCTCCTTTTCTTCACCTTCTTCGTCCTCTTCATCCTAAATGAAGATAAAATAGCAAATGTATCCAACACTTTAAAGAACTCTATTTGAATCCTACACTCAGTTGACAATCATCTCTAGGCAATTTTCTATGTAACAGGGATAGATAATTCTAATATCTCGTATACATTTATCATGTTCTCAAAAAGAAAAATCACATAATTTTCATCTATTCTTGGACCAACAAACAAATATAAAACCATCACATAATTGAAATGTTTTTTTTGGCTTGTCCCCCTTAGTACAATATAAGTCTGCCCCTGCATACTAACAAAAGATGTCATTATCTTATATCTAAATGGAACTCTATTCAAACTTATTACATGACATGAGATGAATAGAACATGACTGTCCGATTCCAGCAGTAATCTATAAAATGAATATTGTACTTTCAAGGAATTTATAGAAATAAAAACAAGGGTACCGCAACAAAACTAGACATACCTGCTTAATTTCTGGAGGAGCTGGGATTTCAGGGCCCAAATCTTCGCGCTCCTCGGGATCATTTTCTACACGCTCATCGTCATCTGTGAATATTTCTTCATGCTCCCAGTCATCCCCTAATAATAATCGAAACTAAAATTTTAAAATTTGGAGCTCCATCAAGAACTATTATATAATGTTTCACTTGAAAACTAAATTAGAAAACCACAAAGTTAATTTCATGAAATGCACAGCCAGATAAATTTAAATCATCAAGGATTACTGATACTGAAAAGCAGTGTAAAAAAACCTTTTTTATTGAATTCAAACAATTGGTTGGCAAGACTTCATACTTCACTGCATACTAAAAAATCTCGAGGCTTTAAGAGAAAGTATTAGTACAAAGCTTACGTCAATGCATAATTTTGCAAAGGCAACTGACAAATGTTCTTTTTAAAATAAGTGATGGCACATGTGATGTGAAGAAACATAACTGCATAATACGACACTACGTCAGCAGGGGGAATAAGAACTTCACACAGGGACTGCACGCTTACAGGGACTTGATTTCAGCATTGTTAATTATTGTATTCACTATAGATGAATGTGATCCTGGAAGGGTCATGAATGTAACAGTGTATACGTGTATATATACATAAGCTTACCTTTTTCGATATCATCATCATCAAAATCAAAGTCGCCTCCTCTAGGACCTTCTTCATCATCATCACCACCGCCACCTTTCCTGTTAAGCCCAAGTCTATTTTTCCTTGCGGACTCTTCTTCTTCATCTTCCTCACCCTTGTCCGAGACATTAGCTTCGTCATCATCATCACCTGTAGTTTTTTTACGTCCTCTTCCCCCACCTACTCCGCTCTCTTTTTCGTCAAACTTTTCGACTTCACCAAAAGCAGCAGCCCCATTATTTGCTGCTTTCATCATCCATCTTTCATACCCATCTGCTGTTTTCCGTCTATTTTTCATTTTCTCTTCCGCTTCTTCCAGAGTAAGCTGCTTATACTGTGCAACTTTGTTGAAATTGTACCTAAAGAAAGGCAGTGTAACATAACAGTCAAACTTCATTCACAAAGCAAAACTATTTACAACTACGAGCTATGCAGAAGAAGCCGCATACAGGTCTATCATACCATGAACCAGCAGGAATTGCGACAAATTCCTTTCCTTGCAGCATTAGTAGGTAGTATGTTGCTGATGGTGCACCCTCAAGCACACCATGGTACTGAAATTGGCCGGTTTCATCCTCTAGGAGCCAAGGTTTGTTTTTGTATTTCTCCTACAATTAACATAACATTAGTAATCGACTATAGAGTCCAAACACAACTACAGAGAAGCAACTTTGATGAGTACATATATACAGCAAGAATCAGAAGCCTTATGGTAATTGGTAAATCCTTGAGTTTACACTATGTTTCAAGCCAATGGTTCTTCTGGGGAACAACTGTGTTGCAAATATCAGATACTAACCAACTAGTGGATATCAGGACATTTTCTAACAGGTAACAACCAATCCAACGCTACCTAGAATGTCACATAATTGATTTACCAATACTATTTCAAATCTTCAATCTGAACAATCACAAAACTGGAAACGGAGTATTTATGATAAAACACTTATATTGTGTGCATCTTAATTCTTGCAGAGTACATAGTCACTGAAGCATAAAACACTTATATAGTGTGCATCTTAATTCTTGCAGAGTACATAATTTTCTTTATTAGAGAATTGCTGGAACACCTGAAGATAGTTGGTAAATAATTATTGTGGCCCCAGCATGTAACAACATAGAAACATTACACTAAATATAATCATGCACATTTGCTCGTACGACCATGGTCATCACGAAGACAACTAGTCATCAGTCAAGATTAAAAATAAACTCAATTAACGAAAACCATGCACATGACTATAGAAGTATGCATAAGTGAATCCAAGAAACATCATATCATACAGATATAGTTCAATACAAATTTCACACTGAATCTGAAGCACATACTCAATGAATACCACTGATAATCTGCTAAGAATCAAATAGATAGAAGCGTTCTCCAATAGAATATAGAGAGAGATTAGTTGTAAAAGTAATTAGAAATGCGAAACCCTAGATAGAACATCAGCAATTTACATAGACAAAGTTGGTGATATTTCTCAACTTGAAAATACCTTCTAACAGAATTCTACTGGACAATTAACATAATAAATGCAAATAAACTCCAGAATTTTAAAGTTTTAATACCAACTACCTTTTCACTTATCCTTATTGACTTTGACTCTGACCCTATTAATGACTTTAACCGCTTCATAAAAATAGAGTGTAGAAATGACTATGTTCAACAAATCAATGTCCAATTTATTTCAAATATATTATTCGTCAAACACATTAGAAAGTATAACCTGGAAAAGAACTGACTGCCAACACTTGCTAAAATATATCCTCTAGATATAGGAATGTACAGCTGTTGAATGACAACAAAATTATTTTTTTTAGAAAAAAACTATAATTGGATTTTAAGGAATTTAGTTCCAATAATTAGAACCATAAAGAAAAGAGTGTGTGTGCACACAAACAAACATGTGTATACATACACTTAAAGCTTATCAAACCCAGTCGTAAATGCACTAAGCTCATCAGAACCCAGTGGTAAATGCGCTAGTTTCCATCACAGCTTAGATACAGCACAACATATCAACAGAGGATAAGAAGCGTGCACAATTAAAAGTTTGAGAACCAAAAAAATAAAGCACTTCTTAAAAATTAAATAGAAGGCTTATCAGAGAATCTATATGCATGTAGCCCTTATGAAATTATAAAGTAATCATTGATTCAGTTTATAATATAACTATCTTTCATCTAGCTACAATGCTAGTAATACTATTTCTTTAAAAAAATCATAGATGAAATAAGAATAAATGTCACATTTATATTAACAAAAAGAGGGTACCTTTAATGCATCACTGAGTTGGCGCCCCTGTACCCCTTCCTTCTGAATAGACCATTTCTCAGAGTTCTTTTTCTTTGAAAAATTTGGTAAACCGCTCACAAATCTACCAATGAAATAATTCTTGTCGGTGCTAGAGCAGGCCCGGACATTATATTCCTAAATTGGTCCCATACACAATTACACAGTCGTGAGGATCAATTTTAATAAATCTGAGACAGATTTATATAGGACACAAATTGGTGATTCTTGAGGTAACGATGGAGGGAAGAAATTCCAAGCATTAACATAGTATTGGTTTATGTGCAAGTATCATCAAATTGTAGAGGTAAACTAGGATAAACATTTATAATAAGCATAACTATCTTACATTATTTAGCAAAAAAAAAAAAACTATGTACATCAAAAACATCATTGGAACCTAGTGAGGTATAACAACTGATCCTTTAAATTTCACAAAAACGGAAAACCTTGCGAGTTCTAATCATCACAACTGCCACAAGTTGTTCCAATACTAATTCAAAATCACAGCACATTCCTAAACCGGAACAAATCATCATCTTCGAAGATTGAACTTCAAACAACAAAAAGAAATGCAACCAGAGCTGAAACAGACCTTAATAATACTACACAATTAAACATCATGAATCAGCTCAATACAAGTAGGTCTTCGTCTAGATGTGTGTGTAAATATAAATTCAAATACATATATTTAGCCAAGTCTCTCATATTGAATTTACCGAGATTACAATGTATATATACAAATTAGACCCACACAATTGGCTAAACCTCTTTCAAGAGGTAGCATAACAGCCTGGACACCGGATAATGTAGTTACTACTTTTACTTCATCACGTATTAATTTATCCAAATTACGATGTGTATATACAAATTGAGTTGAGTTATAACTACATCATCACGTATTAATTAATCCAGGTTACAATGTATATATACAAATAAATGGCATACATTTACTTAAACCTCTTTGGAGACCGGAGAATTCAGTTATTAATTTATGATTTATCGAGATTACGATTAGCAAGGGGAAAACGAACCCTAATTAAACGAGTGATGGTGGCACCGCAATCGTAGCACTTAGTGCGCTTCTCAGCCATTGATTTGCCACAAGAAACGCACAGAGTCAAGTGCTTGCAATTGCTTCCGTACAATTCAGTCATCGATCCGCAGCCGCTACACGCCGAGTTCAAAATCAAATCGCCTGACATCTTGTTTCTCTGTATAATCACAAGACGATTAGATATTAATTATCAATTAATAATTAAAAAACAAATTCAGTAATATTATATATGTGTTATGTGGATTCGTAAATATGATCAGTACAATCGCTTTCGCAGCTGTGAGTCAATTGATAATTTTGCCTGTTTTGTTTATGGTTTGTGTAGCACGATTTTACCCACAGGGAAATATATATAGCATTTTAGAGATGGGTCAGACTGATTTCGGTTTCTGGGCTTGTAATTGGGCTTGATTTAGCGGGCTGTATGTTTCAGGAAGAAGCCTTAGATCCAAATTAGATTGTTTGGATTAGAAATGCAAGACATATTCAATTAAGATTTTGATTAAATTTTTTAAAATAAAATTAATTTATGTGTATTTTTTTTAGATAATTCATTATAATTAGAAAAAAATTTAATTTTGATTTTATAAAGTCTTTTAAAATTTCAGGTATTTAATTAAGATTTAAAAAATACTTTAGAATATGGTGATATTTAATCAAGGCTTAAAACTATTCTTTAAAATCTCATGATATTCAAAAAGTTATGAATTTTATAAAGTGATACATTTTGAACAATATTCTTATACCCGGTAACTTTTCACATAACACAGAAACATGATGTGAAAACGATAAGAAAAATTAGTGTTTGTGTTTACATTTTAAGTACACAACACGAAAATACGCGAACACGAAGTATTGTAGTGTCAGTTTTGTATATACCTTTTGAGTGCGCGACATTACACGAGATACACGTAATAAATATATATATATTCAATTTTACAAGAAAAACGACACGAGAACGACACAAAAAGGAGGTACACGAATAGGAAAATACACAAATCATAAATCGGACGGTTTTGTGTTTGGCCATTGAGTACACTACAAGAAAAGGTACACGACACGAAAGTATACGGCACGAACGAATTGACAGGTCTATTTATTCCCTCTATATGGTTCGAGTATAATAAAAGAAACACGATATTCCATTATTTAGGGGTGTTTAGATACATAGAAATGAGAATCGATAATGAGAATAAATAGGCCTTTATATCACAATAAAGGGGAATGGCCTAAAAGATCACACCACAAAAAAAACCTTCATATCACATAAAAAAACTCACTAAAATAATGCATTTTTTTTAAGGTTTCACACTTGTAAATTTAGAGGTTAATGGTCGAATGATCGTTCCAACATTTTTTTCCCAAAAAACGCATCATAGAGTTACGTTAAATTGAGAAATGCATTAAAAAGTATGTTTATAATAAAAATGCATTTTCTAGATGCGTATTCAAAAAAAAAATTGTTTTAAATTATGAATTAAATAAAAACATAAATTGAAAATGTGTTTCAGTAAAAAATGTAAATTTAAAAAAAAAGTTTTGTATGATTAAAAAAAAGTCATTTTTTTCTAAATTACGATGTTTTGGACTAGTTTTATTCAAATTGTGATATAAAGAACCATTACCCGAAATGGGATGTATGGTAATATGTTAAATAAGAATGAAAATTGAAACGGTCGAGAATATCACAATTCATGAAAATAATTCTTACTGTTACACCATAATGCAACATATACACCCATTTCTAGAAAAACACAAGACACACGTGCATGGTTATTACATTGATGAGTTGAGTCGAGTTGATGGAGTTCCATCTTACGAGTCATATACTAGTCGTTAACTAATCGACAAATTAATAATAATTAACTAGATAATATATAATAATTATTGTTTGGGAGAAATTCGTAACAACAAGAATTAGGAGGTTGCTGGAATCACGAAGTAAAATATGTAAATTTGAAGCTGTTTTCACGAAGAAGGCGAAGAAAACGGGACGAAAATTGATAGATTCTGTAGTTGATCTTGTTCGTTGATTCATACGAATACGTGAGAAAAAGTTTTTATTCTCTCTTTCTGCAAACTGTCGATCATCCGTAAATAAGGGGCATACGTACCCTTTTATAGGGATTCAATCCACACATTGTGTAATATCCGGGGATTTTACGACTATTTTGTGATATATTAAATACAATATTATATGTTTTATTATAAGTCTGATTCATTTGGTCTTAAATGTTACATGGTATATGTTGTCTGTGGTCCTTTAAGGGACTAATAATTTTTTTCGTATATTTTATTTCGTGTTAAATGTGATATTCAAAGTTCCTACGACTGTTTGGAACCCATTTGGATATAATCTGGAGTGTATATCTCAAATCCATTTCAAATTTATTTTAATTTGAGTCACCTTGGATTGGTCTATTCCGTGTTTTGGTATTGTAT
>PHNY01262581.1:2541-16128 GCA_003724115.2 Anethum foeniculum
ACAAAAGATCCCATGACACCCGGAAATAAAGTGGGTTACGGACCTTTGTGTCACATTTTGGAGTAAAATGGTCCAAAACTACGCAAGTCAGGAAAATGCCTTGAAATATAACATAAAAACAAATTTTTAACTTGCATTTCTGAGAAACGTAACTTCAAAATGTGTTGCCTTAAAAAAATGAAAAAGTAAAATTTGAAAGTGCAACTTCTACAAGCGTTAAAAAAAAAGTTAAAAAATGTTAAACCTGTACGCAAGTTAGAGTTGTGGGTCCTCATGTGTCAATAAATCCCTTTTCGCCCATTAGCTTGCATGCCCAAATGAAAGCAGGGTAATAGTAGTTGCGTTATTGTATGACACTAATGGGCCATTGTTCAAAATAGTGATAATTTGAACATTTTAACTTCTAATTGTGATTAAAAGGACCATTTTTAAATAAAGTACACGTGTATAGTTGAAAAAAGTATGCAAAACTATCTTTCACGCAGCTTTATGTGGCTGCTCCGCTTATGCATCATAAAGTTACCATATTAAATTATGCTCATGCGCAGAATTAAAGAAATGCCGAATCAAAATGACTTTCATACATGGCCAGCTTTATGTTGCAACTCCATGCTTTACTTTCTCATCAGAAAGGTACGTTATATTAATTGTTATTAATGCGGAGAATTTAAAAAGTATAAAAGGACGTAGCAGAAAGTATTTGGTCAAGTTCTTTTATAAATTGCATGAATCTTACAAATATTTGTCACTGTTGTTCACCAGCATTTAATTCCTTTTTTTTTTCCTTAGATTTTACTTTTCTGTTTTCTCCTTTAGTAATTTTTCATATGTTAGGAAGAGTTTCATAATAACATCTTCTCCGGTTTGATAGTTAATGCAAATTTTTCAGTATATATTGTGAATGCTTTTACTCATCTTAACCTTACCATCTTACCTTTACGATTATAGTCATTATCCGAGAACTTTTTACAGCATAGAGTTTTATCGCATGATGGTTCATTATTACTCAATTTTGAAAAATATATATCAGAATCATGGTATCATTAAATTTAGAAAATTTTATCTTTAATAATAAAACTGTACGAATTTTATTCTGGTGCGCAACAGCTTTGTTATTAATGGACAGAATTTAAGAAGTGAGAAGGACTAGCACAAAGTATTTGGCCAAGTTCTAATAAAAATTGCATGAATCTTAAAAATATTTGTCACTGTTGTTCACGAGCATTTTATTCTCATTCTTCTTTTTTTCTTAGATATTACTTTTCTGATTTTATCCTATAATAATTTAGCATATGTACATAATAACATTGTCTCCCATTATAATATACAAATAGAATAAGAATATGAATAATCTATTTATAGATTAACAATATTTCAAATTTTAAACTTATAACTAAAAGGTAATTTTATAACATAAATCATATTGTACTAATATGTCTCAAAATTTTGTATATATACAAAAGATCCCATGACACCTGGAAATAAAGTACGACTCTTCTTCCTCATCACAAGGTTACCATATTAAATGGTGCTCATGGGGAAAACTAAGTGCCGAATCAAAACCGACTTTCATATATGGCCAGCGTACTTTCTCATTAGAAGGTTATCCTATATTAACAGTTATTGATGGGGAGAAATGACTAGCATATATTTTCTCATTCGAAGGTTATCCTATATTAACCGTTATTAATGGAAAGAATTTAAAGCGTACTTTCTCATTAGAAGGTTATCGTATATTAACCGTTATTAATGGAGAGAAATGACTAGCATATATTTTCTAATTCGAAGGTTATCCTATATTAACCGTTATTAATGGGGAGAATTTAAAGCGTACTTTCTCATTAGAAGGTACTTATCCTATATTAACCGTTATTAATGGGGAGAAATGACTAGCATATATTTTCTCATTAGAAGGTTATCCTATATTAACCGTTATTAATGGGGAGAATTCAAAAAGTACAAAAGAACGTAGCACAAAGTGTTTGGCCAAGTTCTAATATAAATTGCATGAATCTTAAAAATATTTGTCACTGTTGTTCACCTGCATTTTATTCTCATTCTTCTTTTTTTCTTAGATATTACTTTTCTATTTTTTCTATAGTAATTTAGCATATGTTAGGAAGAGTTTAATAATAACTTTGTCTCCAGTTTGACTGACGTGTAATGCAAATTTTTCAGTATATATTGTAAATGCTTCTACTCATCTTATCCTTGCCATCTTACCTTTACCATTATAATCATTATCCGAGGACTTTCTACCACATCGAGTTTTATCGCATATGATGGTTCATTGTTGCTGAATTTGAAAAAAGAATATATCAGAATTATGATATAAATAATTTTAAAAAAAAAAATTCAATAGTAAAACTGTACGAAGTTTATTCTAGTGCGTAGCACGGGCAAGGTACTAGTTCTCGTAATCATTGCTCTGGAATTGATACTGGGTTCTGGACTTATGGGATTGGGAGCTGGGATGTTTAATAACTATGTCAACTACTGTGAGATGTAAAACGGTTTTAAACTCTATAACTAGTCAGATAATAGAAATTTTTTAATTATTTAAAGCGAATATCAGATTTACAAAAGATGTAAAGTTAAGGCTACCAAACTTGACCAACACAGTCTCCTTGGTTAAGTTCTTTTATAATCTTTCTATATAACTACTATGTTGTACTTGCACCCACATGCTCATAACATGTTTAATAGGTACGAGAATAGTTGTGTATGTCAATGAGTGCTATAAAAAGTTGTTCACGCTGAGTGGTTTTGTCAATTTTTAGTTAATGTATTGTACAGCGACAGGCTTATCGATTTCTGAACTTTGCACATTCCCACGTGCTCTTAAAATTATAGTACTAAGATTAGTAATCACTGTCTCTATACATTTCAACTACATTTGTTGTTTCTGTCGAACAAAAAACAAAGAATTCTAGAAATGGCTGAAGCAATTGTATCAATGGTTCTGGGAAGGATCACTGATTTATTGACGGAGGAACCTCAACTTCTTCACAAAGTGAGAGATGAAATTCAACTGGTGGTGACCGAGCTCACAAGGATGAAGACATTCTTACCAAATGCTGATTCAAGAATAAAAGAAGAAAAAGTCCGCATTTTGCTTGCGGAGGTTCGAGATCTTGCCTATAATGCTGAACATGTTGTCGAACGTTTTCTTGTCAAAGCTTTTTCATCCCCTGCGAAAACAATGCAGTGGATGAACACGAGGAAGTTTTCGAGAAAGATCCAAGATATTCAAAGAAAGATGTCTCCTCTCTCCAATCGGTTTCATGAGTATAATATCAAATCAACATTAGAAACCCCGGAACCATCAGATTCATCTTACGGAACAATGGGAAAGCTAAAGCGGTTTCACACTTTTACTACTGTTGAGCCAGAGTTGTTTGTTGGATTTCAGGCAGATCTTGATCGATTGGTGGAACTTCTGGTGGATGAAAGCGATGACTCTTATCCGCTTATCTCTATTTGTGGGATGGGAGGTCTTGGAAAGACCACTCTGGCTGAAAAGATATACAATCATTCCACCATTAAGACTCATTTTGCCGGTTTAGCTTGGGTTTCCATTTCACAAAAGTGGCAAACAAAACATGTGTTGCAGCGAATTCTTTTATGTCTCGTCCATGAGAATAAAGAGGAAATCTTTACTTCGGACAACAACAAGTTAGTGGAAAATCTGCTACAAGTCCAGCGAGAGAAAAAATGCTTGATAGTCCTGGATGACATATGGTCAAAGGATGCTTGGGATTCAATAAAATTGGCGTTCACAGCTGAAAAATCAAAAAGCAAATTAATGCTTACAAGTCGTAATGTGAAAGTTGCTGAACACGTAAATCCAAAAGGACTCATTCACCAACCAGGACTTCTAAGCCCAGATCAAAGTTGGGAGCTACTTCGGTTGAAAGCACTTCCCACAAGAGGAGATTATCTAGGTACATAAGTAACTTGCACAGATTCATTATGTTTCATGTCATATATTCAATGTAAACACCACTCTAATTTACTTTTTACGGAGAAATAAAAACTAGACCTGGAAATCCTAATAAAGTACTCTGAAACTCTTTACGGAGAATGAAATGTACTAAACACCACTCTAATTTACTTTTTACGGAGAAAGGAATTAGAAGTATATGCTACTGTCTAATTTTCTTTTGCAATAATTAATAGGCCTATAGCTTAATATTATATAGACTCACAAATATCTTTCTTGTTGTTTTGTTCATTACAGACATTGTCAGAGACTTTAAAAGGATGGAAAAATTGGGAAGAGAAATGGTTAGTAATTGTGCCGGCCTTCCACTAGCTATAGTGATTTTGGGGGGAATTCTTGTAACAAAACCTTCCCTGATCGAGTGGGAAAAAGTATATGATGATAGTCTATCATCCCAAAAGAATGGAAACGGATTGGGAGAAAATCAACAAGGAGAATTATTTGACATTTTAGTTCGGAGTTACACCGTTTTGCCCTCTCAACTGAAACCATGCTTTTTATATCTTAGTAAATTTGCGGAAGATGAATGGATAGATGCAGAAACTTTATATCAGCTATGGATTGCTGAGGGAATGGTACTGTCCCGTGACAGAAGGGAAAGAGAAACAATGATGCAAGTCGCTGAATCTTACATGGGAGAACTGGTCCATAGAAGCATGGTTCAAGTGAGATTTAATGATTTGGAATCATCCCTTACGAAGTTCAAAAGTTTTTCTCTTCATGACCTGATGAGAGACCTATCTTTATTCCAGGCAAAAGCAGAATTCCTTTTCGAAACAATTGATCTTCGCGAAGGAAATGATTTTCATCTCCATAGTTCTGTGGTCTCCCCGGTTGCTAACACTAGACAGCTTGTCATTTATCACGAAAAAGGTGTAAAAGCTGATTCTTACTTTAACAAGAAACCCAATCACCAACAATACCGATCAATTTTACTTTTGAATTTGGATGAATTTGAAAGGCAGCCACCTCGACTGCTAACGTATTTTTCCAACTTTAAGTTACTAAGAGTTTTGGCTCTTGAAAACTTATTACAAAGTAGACAAACTGTTTTATTAGGTTCCCTTTTTGGTACTATTATCGGAAGAGTTTTAGGAAGCCTTGTTTACTTGCGATATCTCAGTCTAAGGGGTTCTAATTTGGAATGTTTTGCATGGATACAAAAGTTGGTGCTGCTACAGACTCTTAACATTGATGTAACGACTTATAATTGTATTCCAGTGATGTCGAGTATTGTTTTGGGCAAGTTGGCATATTTGCGTCATTTGTATTTACCAGATGGGGACTATGCCAAGTCAAGGAAGAATTTCACCGAATTAAGGTTCAATGGGTTGAGCAAATTAGAGACACTCGAGAATTTTGATAATAGGTGGTGCGAGGTTGAGGATCTTCCAATATTGTCCAATCTTCGGAGACTAAAGCTAAAACAAGTGGGTGGTTATGATGTGGCTAATGGGATATTCAAGTACTTATCTGGTATGGCCTGTCTCAGGTACTTGGCCTTTGATATTGAGATGTTTAATGAAGAGTTCAAAAAAGAGCCAGATATGTTAAGACAGTTGTTGTGGAATCATAAGTTCAACCTTCAGGAATTATCACTATGTGGCAAGCTCCCCGAGTTGGCTGAAATATTCGAGGAGCAGCAACAACTTAATCGTACTCATATTGATGTATCTTTGATTTGTATCACCAAGTTAAAGTTATGGACTACGTACCTAGAGGAAGACCCGATGCCAGTATTGGAGAAAATTCCAACTTTGAGGGATTTGAATTTCAGACGTGATGCATATATGGGCAAGGCAATGGTGTGCTCAGCCACGGGCTTCCCAAAACTCACCCGCCTTAAACTCTACGCTCTTACCAATTTGGAAAAATGGAAGGTGGAGGAAGGAAGCATGCCCATTCTTCAACACTTGGAAATTGATTTTTGTGAAAAGTTGAAGATGCTTCCAAAAGGACTCATATTTCTCAAGTCTCTTTGGAAACTAAAGATTGAATCCATGCCTTCAAAATTCTGTGATAGAGTTCGTCGGGAAAATGGTGAACAAGGACTCGACTTTTACAAGGTGGCTCATGTCCCTGATATTAGCATTCGCGTTTCCTCTAATATTACGATGGACGACATGAATTTCTTTATTAGTAATGAGTTGTAATCAGTTTTTTTTTTCTCTGGCATAGTTCCTATTTTTTCCTTTATAAAGCTAATCTTTTCTGTTGTTTTTTAATAGAATCTTTAATAATTGGCTTAATGACTTTTAAGTCTTAAGATTCGTACTAATATAATCATCAGCCCCTGTGGGTCAAAATCAATCTTTTTGCCCCTAAAGTATTGAATACATACCTTTTTATCCATCTACCGGAAAAAAAATAGATGTAAATCGGCTGGTCCAAGAATAAAAAGATTTATTTTCAGTATTTCATGGCGTCATTAAACCAATTTTATAATTATTAAAAAGAAGTTTTTCTCTTCATGACTTTACGAGAGATTTATCTTTATCCCAAGTAAAATCAGAATATATTCTTAGAGCAATTGATCTTTGAGAGGGAAATAATTTTCATATCTTCATGTTCGCTTCCACTAAGCAATACAGCTGATTGCTTCAGACCAATGGTTTTTCGACAGAGAGGAATTTATTGCTCAGGCGTCCGTTGAAGAAGGGAATGTTAATGAGTTTCCATCCAATTGTTGCTACTACTAGAAGCTAAAATGGTTAGCCAAATGGTGGTTATCTAAAAATTTGTTGAACCTGTAAGCAGTATTAGCTATAATGGTTAGCTATATTCAAAAATATTATATTAATTTTATTTTTCAAATTTTCATATATATATATATATATATATATATATATATATACATACATACACATATATATATATATTAAATAATAAAATATTTAATTCAATACAAGTGAAATAAAATTTATATTTAATAAAAAATATTGAATATAATTACAATTTAATAAATAATACAATTGAAAATACATATTTGTATTAGATTTTTATTATATTAGATTATAAATATGCAATTGCATGTTAAAATAATTAATAAATTTGATTAATAAGAAAATAAATATCTTTACACTTAATATTATATAAATTAAAAATATTTAAATATAAAATAAAAATTTTACTACATGTGTATTAAATATAAATATAAATATATATGTATTTATGTGTAGACCTAGGTTTAAATAAGGCATAAAGCTAACATGGATGTTTTAGCTAATGACAACTGAATCAACAAATATAGAAGACGAGATGGAGGATATCTATAATTATTGCTAACAGGTCTGATGGTTGGAGGGAAATATTTTATAGCTAATATGCATATTGTATATTGTAGTGACACCTAGACATTTTAGGTGATAATGGTTGGAGATGCTCTAAGGCTGTGACCTCACCTCAAGATTTACTAAGCAAGTTAAATATATGGATTAAAATATAAACTAGGTGCCTCACTGCGTTCAAATAATTCAAACATGTCATTCATTACAAATTTGACTAAAATTGATTATTAATTAATTTAATTTGAACATTTAATTAAAGTCGAAAATTGAAATCACCTAAAAGCAAAAAAAATGGTAACATAGGTTGGTAGAGCCCCGTTTTGGACCTCAATATTCATAAGCGTGCACTTATCTTAATATTGTCCGTATATTTTGGTTATTTTGTATTGATTTGGATTTTTATTTAATAAATATTAATGTTTGTTGTAGGTATCACGGAGTTACAATATAGGAAGGACTGGAGTTTAAAAAATCAGATTTCGAGTTTAATATGATTTAAAATCGAATTTTATGGGCCACTTGCGCATTTTACACTGTTTGGGTCATAACTGAAGTTCCAGAAATCTGATTCAGATGATTCACCGATCCACAGAAAGATTATGAGAAGAGATTTATTTCAGAATTGGTCTTGAATTAAAAGTCTAGCCGAATTAGCAAAGAATCAGAGTGAAAAAGTCAACTACGAATTTCCACTTTCTCGGAATTCAATTCTAATAGGAAAATCGCCTTGTATTTGCATTAATTCATTAAATATACTTTTATTAGATACAATATATTTATTATTCAGATCTAATCTGAATAAGAGAGTTAAAGAGAGTAGAAGAAAAAGATAGACACACAATATAGAGAGAGAGAGAAAAAAAAAAGTCCGAGGAAGGAGATACAGCCATTGAAGACGTTCAACTGAATTTATTTTTCTTCAACTTTTTGTTTAGAATTTTCTCCTTAACTCTTTTCATCGTGAATATGAGTTATCAATTCTTGAATTATTTTGTGATTTTCATTATGAACTAATTTATAAAGTTGAGATTTTTATGGAACCTTAGCTTTGGATTATTGGTGTTTTTTAAAGAGTATTGTATGCAGTTTTATGGTTAACTCGTTCAAGTACTTTTCCTTCTAATACTTTCTATTGTCTGATCAATTATAGTAGGTTAACGAGTTAATTATAATACCGAAAGGGTTATAGTTAATTGACACATGATTTGTGCATGCTTATATCTTCTGGTTATAATATTATTATGATATAGACATATGTTGTGACCCTACATATCTTTGTGAATTGGTACTTAATTATATTATGAAGATTAAATTGACATAGACATATGTTAGCTTATTTTATAAGAATTATACTATAGTGATACCGAGAGCAACCTCTGACCATTGAATTCTAGCTAGTGAACTATAGAATTGTTATAGTGCTCTGCAACTCTTTTACCGATTTTCACGTGTTAGGAAGAAGTAATTATCATGAATTATATTCTTATATTTGAATTTGTAACGACTCTCTTTGCTATTATAAGTTAGTTGTTTTATTTAGTCTTTATTAATTAGTTTAATTATAAAAATCATCAATCACTTTTTGTGTTCAATAACCAAAGTGTTAGATATTACTTGCTGTTAGATAACTACTAATTACTATTATATTACTTGTTTGCGATTGTGTACACTTACACATTAATATTTTACGCAATAAATATGATTATTAAAACTTTCTATTTATCTCAAGAAATCACGATGAAATCTGACTTTGATCTTTCGAAATATTAAAATTGAAGAATCAAAATCAGAGTTCATCATGATTCATTGAGCCCAATAACAAGTTTTAGTAACCATACTGAAGCCCAAAACGAGATTTACCTACCCATGTTACCTTTTTTTCATTTTGGATAATTTAATATTATTTAACAATAATCAAATTAAGTTAATTGATGATCAGTTTAAGTCAAATTTACAAAAAATGATCTACTCTAACCCTTTTTAAAAGCAGTCTGTCATCTAACCCTGTATCGTACAAGCGTGAGCTAGTCGGTTGTTGAACTTTGACCCATATGCTCTTAACTAAGTTAATATGCCCCCGATTATTTAAGAAGAATTATATTGATTGTATTTGTACCGGGCATTCTATGATTTCGATGACAATGGTGTATGAATGGCATATAAAGCTGTAATGGCTATATCTATTTGGTAAATCGTTGTTGTTATAGAGTTACTAGTAGATAACTTGTGCGAAGCACGGGCTGAGAAAATTTATTTAATTTATTTATAATAATATAATTAATGTAATATAATTATAATACATTTTAATTAAAATGCGGTGAAATCATGTACTGTATCGTTAAAAATAAATATAGATTTCTAAGGGGAATAGAAGTATTATAATTATAACATGATTCAAATAATTTTATTAGTTTAATTAATAAAAAATAATATAAACCTCTGCGGGAAGTAGAAATATTGTAATTATAATACAATTTCGGTCTATTCGGTCCATTCGGTCCGCACCGAATTAAAAATCGGTTCGGTTCTGTCCTTTTTAAAAATATATCGGTCCTAACTGAATAGCCCGAATAGCTCAAATAATAAACAATATAAAATTTTATATTATATACACTTTATCTATATCTTATAAATTATAATTATAATTTGTGATTTTAAATTTTATCTATACATATTTATGGCTTTCTATATCACACTACTTTAATAATTTTTTTAAACTGTATAATCTAATGATAGCGGAGTATAAACACTTGTTTTTAATTTGAATAATATTTTTAAACTCTCTAGTTATCTATGTTGGTTCAGTGGTAGCGGTCTCTAATTATTTATATTAATGAAATGGTAGTAATTTTTGGATAAATTATAATTTATGATTTTATTTATAATACAAATTTATTTTTTTTGAAAAAAATCTGTCCGTTCGGTCCAAAACCGGACCTAACCGAATTATTTAGGTTCGTTCAGGTCCATAATACAATTTCGGTTCGGTACGGTTCCGAAAAAATCCATATTTCTGTTTTCGATCTATTCGGTTCGGTCCGGTTTTGGACCGAACTGACCGAATGCTGAGTCCTATTTGTAGTATTTTATGTTAGTTTTTAATGAAATAATAAAATTGTTCAAACCGTATTATGATTACATATTTTATTTCCCGTAGAACTCTATATTATTTTTAACGATAAGGTACTTGGTTTCGTCGTATTTTGGTTTCACCAATTCCTATTTCATATAGAACTATATGTTACTTTTTAGTGAACTAATAAAACTGTTTGAATCGTATTATAATTGCAATACTTCTATTTCTCTTAGAACTCTATTTTTTTAACGATACGGTACCTGGTTTCAAGTATTTCGGTTACACCGTCTAATTTTTATTTTTTAATAAAATAATAAAATCGTTCAAATCAGAATTTATTTAAACTAATTAACCGTAATACAAATAGTATTTTACATTATAATTAAACAATAACATTGATATTACAATTTAAATATAACTCCAATAATTCTATTTTATCAAAAAATATATACAATATTTTAAGTGTCTATTGCGGCTAAAAATTGAGAACCATATATAATGGAACTTAATTATACGATATTATATAATCAATTATTATTTTAAAAATAAATACCCATATATTTATTGTAAAATATAAATAATTTCATTATAAATATTAGTATTTAATTATAGTATATATTTATATCATATATTTCGTGTCATGTACTAAAAGGGTAGAGGCAAACACATTTCTCTGTTTTGTCGTGTCCAAAATTACCATGTCTACCCGGTACCAATGAAATTGCGTTCGGAACTATATTTTACCTTTAAGTTGATACTTGATACATGAGCCAGTGAGCGTAGGGGTGACGAAACAGGCTATAAAACTATGTTATCAGAACAACTGATCAAGCATTGTTAAGAAATTTAAATGCATGATATAAACTGGGCTCTTTGGCCACTTTAATGCTTATGTTTCTGCAGTAACTGGAGAACCACCAATAACTGAACTGGTCCTTTAATATTTTTTAAAAGTATGCATTCATTTCATCAATTGACACAGAACAAAAAAGCATATTCAAATTCAAGACAGAGCTACAATGTATTATATATAATATCGTATAATGGCATATATCATATGTTCAAAATTTTACAAGACACCTAATGTTACTTGGGATAAAATCAATCATTCATCCCCACTAGTTTTGAACATTCGACCTCTTGTTACGAAGGGTCGGAGATACCTATAAATACAATATCTATTGCAGATGGAAATACAGCAGTGTGTTCGCACAGGACAATTGTTATACAGTGGAGAGAATCTAAAGCAAGTTGAGAAGAAAGAGACAAAATGAGCCATCTTGTTTGTTTTTATTTGGTGTTAGTTCAGTAGTCAATTGTGCAATTAGTTTTAAAATATGTAGTACAAGTAATTGTTGATGAAGAAAATATTTTAAAACTAGATATTAATTATTTTTACCTATGAATTGGTTCAAGACACTGATCAGCCGCCATAGGACCACCTTATATTTTTGATTTAGTATTAGATTAGTATAGTCAATTAAGCGAGTAGAGTTAACTGTCAACTACATTTGTGGTTTTTGTTTGAAATGGCTGAAGCGATTGTGTCAAATGTTGTGGGAAGGATCACTGATTTGTTGGTTGAGGAACCTCAACTTTTTCACGAAGTGAGAGATGAAATTCAGCTAGTGGTGACTGAGCTCATGCAGATGAGACATTCTTACGGGATGCTGATTCAAAGATAGATGAAGATAGAATCCGCAGTTTGCTCCGCGAGGTACGAGATCTTGCCTATGATGCTGAGCATGCTGTTGAAACTTTTCTGGTCAAAGCTTCTTCTACTGGAAATATAATGCAGTGGATGAAAACAAGGGCGTTTTCAAGAAAGATCAAAGATATTAAAAGAAAGATACCTCTTATCCCCAATCAGTTTCGTGAGTGTAATATCTGATCAACATTAAAAACCCCAGAATCTTCAGATTCATCTCATGAAAAACCGGGAAAGCTAAAGCGATTTCACACTTTCACGATTGTCGAACCAGAAATATTCGTTGGATTTGAGGGAGATGTTGATCGCTTGGTGGGACATCTGGTGGATGAAGGTGATGGCTCTTACCCGCTTATCTCTATTTGTGGGATGGGAGGTCTTGGTAAGACCACTCTGGCTGAAAAAATATACAATAATTCCACCATCAAGACATACTTTGCGGGTTTAGCTTGGGTTTCCATTTCACAAAAGTGGCAAACAAAACAGCTGTTGCAGCAACTACTTATATGTCTCGTCCATGAGAAGAAAGAGGAAATTCTTACTTGGGACGACGACAAGTTAGTGGAGAATCTGCTACAAATCCAGCAAAAGAAAAAATGTTTGATAGTCCATGATGACATATGGTCGAATGTTGCTTGGGATTCTATTAAAAGGGCATTCACTGCTGAAAATTCTATAAGCAAATTAATGCTCTCAAGTCGTAAAGTTGATGTGGCTGAGTATGTATATCCAAAAGGACTCATTCACCGACCAGAATTTCTAAGCGAAGATCAAAGTTGGAAGCTACTTAAGTCCAAAGCACTTCCCTCAAGAGGAGATGCTCTAGGTATATATAAAATTCTCATGCAGTGTTTATGTTTCATTTAATACTTGTTTTGGTAAGCTAAATTCCAATAAGAGAATGGACTGCAAAGATATGATGCCTCTGATGAACTTCAGCTAAATTGTGTATACTGGAAACTAGAATATTAAATCCAATAAGCACTCTGAAACGCCTAGAATATGAAAACAAATGCTATGAAATATACAAAACACCAGTTGCTAGAACGCTTAACGACTACAAGTGACTTATAACAGAGAAAGGAAGCACAAGAATATGCTACAGTTAAATGAGAGTCTTACCTATTTACATGTGTCTGTTACTCTTTTGCCTTAATTAGTAGGCATAGCTTGGTATGATGTAGGCTCATATATATATTTTTTGTTGTTTTGTCTTATACATATTTATTTTTTGTTCATTGTCTGTTTTAGATATCACCAGAGATGTAAGAAGGATGGAAGAACTGGGATGAGAAATGGTAAGAAATTGTTCTGGTCTTCCACTAGCTATAGTTACTTTGGGTGGAGTTCTTGTCACTAAACCTTCATTGATAGAGTGGGAGAAGGTACATGGTGATATTACATCGTCCCTGAAGAGGGGCATAGGATTGGGAAAAGATTATCAAAGTCAAATATTTCATGTTTTAGGTTGGAGTTACAATGACTTACCCCTGCAGCTGAAGCCATGCTTCCT
>PHNY01262581.1:26097-42096 GCA_003724115.2 Anethum foeniculum
GTGATTGATTTTATGATTTTAGAATGCTTGATTGAATTTATGATTTTAGAACGTAGCATTTTGTCCGGGAAGAACGGTGGATGCTACGGATCAGTTAGTTTTAGAGATTGATTTTATTATTGAGACTATTTTATTATAAAAGTATTCGTGATATTTAAATTTAAGTAATTTATGTTTGTTATTTTATATAGAATATAATCAAAAAATATATTAAAAAGCTGTTATATCATTGCATTTGATAATTCATTTAAAATATTAATATATTGCCACCGCGAAGCGTGGCTTATTGTCCTAGTGAATGACATAATAGAGTATTAATTTAAATAATGAATATTTGATGATTTAACTATTACATGATAGTACTTTAATAAATCTGAACTCTTCTTAGTCTCATCTTTTGACGTGTTTTCTCTCTGTCTCATCCCTTTGATGAGTTCATATTTGTTTATTTCAGTATTCAAGATTTATTCTTAACAATTTCTCTTCTTCTCATTTAGTTCTTTCTCTTTTCATGGCGTAATCCTCTTGTGTAAGTGACATGATCAGGGGTTACGATCAGTTGTATATCTCTGATGACGAACAGGAGGGACTCATTCTGGAGGAGGTTATCACAGATAATCAAAGTGGTGGCTATGAACTATGTCTGATAGGAAGCTTCTTGACAAATAGGAAAGTAAATTTTGGGGCTATGCAGGAAACTTTATCGGTAATATGAAGACCAGTAAAAGGAGTTTTTATGGATGAGACTATTTATTCGAATCTTTTCATTTTTAACTTTTTCCACGAACTGGATATGAAAAGAGTTCGAGACGATGGTCCATGGACGTTCAATCAACAAGTTTTGCTCTTGAAGAAATTGGATGTAAACGAGCAGTTGAAGGATGTAAGTTTGTCTGAGGTCTTCATATGGGTACAGATTTACGACCTCCCTATTGGTTTCAATTCAGAGTGCATCTTGAAATCCATTGGTAACTATGTTGGTAAGTTTGTAGAAGCTGATCAGAAAAATTTTCATGGCTTATGAAGAAATTACTTAAGAGTTAAGGTTGCGGTGGATGTTCGACGTCCATTAAAGAGTCAAATGAAGATCAAAAAAGCAGGGGGGAATAGCTCAGGATCCACTTCAAATATGAAAGACTGCCTTCTTTTTGTTTTTATTGTGGCTTAATTGGATACTCGGATAAATTTTGTGAAGCACTATTCGATAATCCACAGGCGAGAAATGAACGAAAGTACAATGGATCGTTGCGAGGTATGATCAGGAGACAAAATAATTCTAAAGCTAATCAATGACTTAGAGATGCGAGTGGTAGTTTGATACAGTCTAGCTTGAAGAACAGCAATGGCGGAAATCTGGGGGAAGCAGAGGAGAAGGGTGGATGGTCAACAAACTCCCGAGAAGTTCGTGCTGATAGGAAGGAAAATAGCAATCAAAGATTTTCAAATGATATCTTTGCTCCAAATCAGGAAGAGATAAATAAGGAAAATTTGAATTTGGAGAATAATATTCCTAATTCTGAGGAAATTGTCATATCCAAACAAAAAAGATCTCGTACTAAGGTAATAGATGGTAATAACATGGGCCTAATCCAGAATGCTTCTATTGGGCTGGATATCGAAATGACAGACTCAGGAATTCTTATGAACCAAAAAAACTTGGCATTGGCGGGACCTGTTTTGCAGGCCCGCTCGCCACAATGAGTACGTTATTTTTGGGACTGTAGAGACTTGGGTAATCCTCAAACATTTCAAGTTTTATTGGACCTAGTCCAAATGAAGAAGCCCATGCTAGTATTTTTAATAGAGACTATGTGTAACAATGATCGAGTTGACAATGTGCGAGCAAAAATGAACTATGAAGGTATGATCAAGATAACAGCTTCATCTCATAATTTTATTGATGCAGAAGTTCAAATTGATAGTATGGTTCGGTGAAGATTTACAGGTTACAATGACTTTCCTGAACGATCAAGAAGAAGAGAATCCTAGGCTATTTTAATGATATTATATGGAACTCTGAGAAAAGAGGAAGAAATAAACAACCCACTTAGATGTTGGATGGTTTTAATGATGCCATTTTTGACTGTGGTATTTCAGATTTGCCGATTGAGGGTCATCCCTTTACATGGGAGAAAAGTAAAGGTACTGAAAGATGGATTGAGGAAAGACTTGACCGTGTGTTTGTTTGTGATAGATGGAGAAGTTGCTACCCGATGAATAAGGTCCATAATCTGGTGGCACCAACATTCTGATCATTCAACATTGTTTTTTCAAATTCAAGTCTGGCAACCAGTTTCTAGTAAAATGCGATTTCGTTTTGAAAATTCGTGGTTGAGAGAAAAGCAGTGCAATGAGATTGTTGAGGAATGCTGGTTCCAGGGTAGAGGTGGAAACATTGGGGATAGAATCGATTTATGTGGCAAGATGCGGAAGGACTAGGGAACAAGGTTGTCAGGGAAGTTTAAGGACATCTTGAGTTGTTGTCGAGAAAGAATGAACAAATTTAGAGGAGGTACATACTTGTTTTCTCAGCAGTGTTATACAGTGGCAATGAAGGAATATTCAAAGCTGTTAAGTCAGCAAGAGGACTTTTGGAAGCAAATGGCCAAGCAACATTGGTTAAAAGCTGCTGATAACAACACTAAGTATTTTCATGTGTATGCGAGAAAGAAGAAAAATCAGATTAATAAACTCAAGGATGATAATGGAGTATGGCATGATTGGCAACATGGTATGGGCAACATTGGTAATTATTATGAGAAGTTGTTTCAGTCGAATGAGGTAGATTGTGCTGAGGTTTTGGGACACATTGAAAAACGTATCAGGTCACTGCAAGACGGGTTGCTTACTGAGAATTTCACATTTGATGAGGTCAAGGCTGCATTATTTTCAATGCATCCGGATAAAAGCCCTGAACCGGATGGCATGAACCCAGCATTCTATCAAAGATTTTGGGGAATAGTAGGTAATGATGTCTCTGCTGCTTGCTTGGATGTGTTATCTTCGAATACTGTTCCTGCTGGTCTCAATGATACTTTAGTAGTTCTCATTCCTAAGAAAAAAACTCTAGAAATAATGGGTGATTTAAGGCCGATCTCTTTGTGCAATGTTATGATGAAGATTATTACAAAAATGCTAGCAAATCGTATGAAGAAGGTGCTATCAGGAGTAATTTCTGAAACTCAAAGTGCCTTTATTCCAGGCAGGTTTATCACTGATAATGTAATAGCAGCTTATGAGGTGAATCACTGGATGAAGAAGAAAACTCAAGGAAAAATGGGGTATACGGCTCTGAAAATTGATATGAGTAAGCCATACGACAGGGTGGAGTGGAAGTTTGTTGCGGAGATGATGCTTAAAATGGGATTCTCAGTTTAAATGGGTGACCTAGATTCAAATGTGTATGTCCTCTGTGAAATATAATTTTTTAGTGTCGGATCATGAAGTTGGTCCAATTTCTCCAAGCCGCGGATTGCGCCAAGGTGATCCTATTTCTCCCTATTTGTTTCTCTTGTGTGCTGAGGGCCTCTCTACTCTGCTTCTTAAGAATCAAGCAATGGGTACTCTTCATGGCTGTAGAATTGCTAACTCTACCCCTGTAGTCTCGCATTTGTTCTTCACGGACAACTGTTATTTATTTTTTAGAGCTACAGTCAGTGAAGCCTAGTGTATAAAAGACTGTTTAAACATGTATGAGGCAGCATCTGGTCAACAAGTAAATCTTTAGAAATCAAGTATTTGCTTTAGTCGAAACACGACACATGATATGGTAGAAGCTATTAGTCTGATACTTCAAATTCCTGTTCGTATTGATGAGTCGTACCTGGGACTACCAAAATTTGTTGGAGGAAATAAACGAGCAATGTTTGGTTATATTAAGGACAAAGTTTGGAACCGGATGCAAAGCTGGAAAGGTAAATCTATGTCTCGAGCGAGCAAAGAAGTTCTAATCAAGTCGGTTATTCAAGGTATTCCTTCATATGTCTTTAGTATTTTCCTTCTTCCTAACTCCCTTTGTGAGGAAATAGAACTTCTTATGAACAAGTTTTGGTGGATCTCTGATATAGAGAGAAGAAATGGTATACGTTGCATGGCATGGGATAAACTCTGTGTCCCTAAGAAGTTTGGAGATATGGGGTTTAAAAGAATTAAAGAGTTTAATATCGCGTTGTTTGGGAAACAGATATCGAGGCTTCTTGCTACCCCTCAATCTTTTATGGCTCGTTTACTTAAGGCAAGGTACTATCACTCAGCTTCGATTCTTAATGCAAGTTTGGGACATAATCCTAGCTATGTTTTGGAGGAGTATTTTAGCTGCAAGGAACCTTATAAAATCTGGTAGTATCTTGAAAGTTGGAAATGGGGACTCTATTAATATTTTGGGATGATCCCTAAATCCCAGATGCTGATAGCTTTAGAGCTAGTACTCCAGTAGTTCAAGGGTTAGAATCAGCAAAGGTTAGTAGTCTCTTAACAGTGGATAGAAGTGGTTGGGATCTTGATTTGCTGAATGATGTGTTTTCTCAAGAAGATGTTGATAGAATTATTCGTATTTCGGTGTCTAACTATCAGCAAGAGGACAAATGGATGTAGTTGGAGGATAGTAAAGGTTTTTATACAGTTTAGAGCGGTTATAGAGTTCTCAGTCGTTCTTTCTGTCAGTTGTCTTCAGGAGGGTCGTTTGATTGGCTGAAACTTTTAGGACTTTCCATTCCACCAAAGATGAAGAATTTTCTTTGGAGAGTTCTTCAAGAATGCATCCCTACTCTTGATAACTTAAGGCGGAAATATGTTGATGTGCATCCCATCTACAAAGTCTGTAATCTATCAATGGAGACCTTAGAGCATATTCTTGTTTCTTGTCCTTTTGCTAGCAGGTGCTGGGACATCAGTGATATTCGTTTTGATTCCCATCCTGATCATTCTATCTTTCAGAGGATCATGTGAATTTTTGACAATAGCGACGTAAAGGTTTTGGAAGTATGCTGTTCAGTTCTGTAGAGTCTCTGGAACCACAAAAATTCATTGGTGTGGAATAACAAATATAAATCTTGTGTCGAGGATTTAAACGAAGCTAGTGCTTCTATATTTCAGTGGCAACATGCTCAGATTTGTCAAGACAGGATCAGTGCTTGCTCTCACAGAGAAGGAATGATGATATGGACCCCCCCCTTTTTTGAGAAGGAAAACAAAAGCGCTTATGGGTTTGTTCTTAGAGATGATCATGGTAGTTTCATTGCAGGCTGTGGTGGACGTATCTAGAAGCTCGAGTTGCAGAAGCTTTAGTCTTTCGAGAAGCTTTGTCTTGGTTGAAGACTATGGGGTATCAAAATGTCTTTGTAGAGCTTGACAGTTTGGTTGTGGTCGAAGCCATTTGTCGTAAAAATTCAGACAATTCCTACTTTGGGTCTATAGTTGTAGATTGTCTGAATATTCTTAAGGACTAAGGTCCATTGATGTCTATTTTATTAGGAAATCGGCGAATTTAGCAGCTCACGCTATAACTAAGGTAGCTAGTTCTATGTCTGGTCATGAGGAGTGGTTCTCTACCCCCTTTTTTTATCGATGTTATTGCTAAAGATTTGATCTAATAAAATTTCCATTTTTGAGTTTCAAAAAAAAAAAAACAAACTATTACATGATAGTATGAATTTGTTTTTAAATTAATTACAGTATTTTTTATCTATATTTATTTTTATGTACCTCATAAAGAGTCAGGGTGTTAGCGAGACGTAGAGAGCCATTGTTATTCAATTGCAAATTAATAATTCTCGAGAACTTTGACCATTTTGATAAAAAAAATTTATAAAAATTTTCATTGATGGAAATTTAACTGTATAAGATATGTTAATGGATGAGTTATGTCTATATTATAAGAATAATTATTTATGTTAATGGATCAGTTATGCCTATATTACAAGATTAATCAATCAATCAATCAATATACTTATATAAAGGAGAAGACGAGGGCGTTTATGTGTCGCCTCTCAATCGTCTCATCCTATTTCTCGAATTTTCTCAATTTTTTGAGTTAATAAATAAAGAAAATCTTAATTACCTCATATTCTCCAAAATTTCCTCTTAACTCAAGTTATCTAATTACCATCTATTTTATTCTCCTAAAGTTTCTCTACTATATTAATAAACCAGTTAACTCAAATTATCATTTTATTATTCTCCTAAAATTTCTCTACCATATTATCATTTCTTCAAACTTTATTTTCAGGTGAAAAGTTAATTACCTCATTTTCTCTAAAACTTTCTTCATAACTCAAATTATCATGTTAAAATTTTCCTAAAATTTCTCTATCAGATTATTATTCGCTAAAACTTTATTTTCAAGTCAAAGTTTTTTTCTTAATACTCTCCTAAATTTTAAGTCCCAAAATATAGTTTAAAAAAGAAGTAAATAACCTTATATATACATAAGTTTAAATCGTTTGACTTGAAAAATAAAGATCAAATGGTTAACTAGATTTTTCATTAGCACTTGTGTTACAAACTTTATTTTACATGTTATGATAATTTTGTCACTATTTGTTTTGTTAAGCCTTTAAGTGTATGTTATTATTTGATTGATTTTATGATTTTCGAATGGAGCCTTTTGTCCACGAAGAACGGAGGATACTATGGATCGATTAGTTTCAGAGGTTCATTTTATTATTGATGCTATTTAATTATAAAGGTATCATTTGATGTTTAAATTTAAGTAATTACATTTGTTACTTTCTTTAGCACTTATGTTTTAAACTTTATTTTGCATATTATGATAGTTTTGTCATTTTGTTAAGTTTTTAAGTGTGTGTTATTATTTAATTGGTTATATGCTTTTAGAATGCTTCATTGATTTTATGATTTAGAATGAAGCCTTTTTGTCTGGGAAGAATGGAGGATGCTATGGATTAGTTAGTTTTAGAGGTTCATTATTGAGGCTGTTTAATTATAAAAGGTATTATTTGATATTTAAATTTAGATTATTTATGTTTGTTATTTTATATTTAATATAATCGAAAGATATATTAAAAAGCTGTTATATCATCATATTTAATAATTTTTTAAAAATATTACAATATCGCCATCGCGAAGCGCGGCTTATTGTCCTAGTTATTTATGTTAATGAATCATTTATGCATGTATTATATAATTTAGCTTTATAGATTAGTTCGGTAAATAAATTACATATTTTTGAAAAAAAAATGCATGTATATACTTTTTCTGAAAATAAATAACTAATTTTTAATTCTAAAAATAAAATTTGATCTTAATTTTAAAAAATTGATATTTAGATTTCAAAAAGAAATATGAAAATATGAAATATTTCAAAAAATTAAGTTAGGTACGGCGCCATAGTTAGTTGCCTTTATTCCATGCACCTGAGCCAATATTACTAGCTTCCATTAATTCCCGCTTATCTCTGGCTTATCTCAGCTTTACAGAGTACAAACACTCAAAAGTTCCTGCAGTATTGACAGATTTGATAGCATCATTTTTTCACCTCGTTTCATTACTCTCCCTCAAGCTGCGAGGTCACTCCAAGCTTGTTGAGTTATACATAAGGGTTTTGTAAGAATATTTACAGCTTGTGCATAACTTTGGACACGCTTAGTAACTATCTGTCCTACATTATTTATCTTGTCTCTTATATAATTACATTCAATTTCTATGTGCTTCGTGCACTCATGACTGGATTTGCAGCTACCAACAGAGCAATCTTGTTGTCACAGTTTAGCAGAATGGGTGGCTTGTGAATATACGATCAGTTCACTTAAATGTGTTTGTTTGTTATACTCATGTTAGAATTCCAGCAGAACCTCTATAGAACCTCTATAGTGCTTTCAAAAATTTGAAATGACTAAAAATAGGTTAAATTGGTCAGGACAGTAACATACTAACGTACCCTTGCGCAATTGGTACTAGAGTGTGGTAGCAACCACACTGTTTTTTTTAAGGCAAAGGCTGCATGTGAGGATTCATTTGATTGTTGTTGAAAGGAAACACATATTCATTGAAAACAACGTCTCTTGAGACCAATATTTCCTTTGTGATCAAATTAAACAAAACCCCTATTGAGCACGGGAATAGCACAAAGAAATTACAGGGGATGCGACGAGGTTGAAATTTGTCATTTTTATGAGTAGGATTGACAGAGAATGCCCGACAATCAAATATTCTCGAGCCTTCATAATCAACCGGTTTCTGAAATAGCACTTCCTAAGGAATTTGATTGTTCAAGACAGTTGTAGGAATTTGATATATACTATATATCATACAAGGATTATTCACGATGCCGTCAAAATGCAGTCTCCCAGACATATGTTCAAGATGCCTTGATTATTCCTCGTCTAAAGATATCTGGTCACACCGGTGTCTTCCATTTGTTTATAACTTGAAATATGAATCATTTTAGTATATGAACAAAGTCATCATCTTCTGACAAATTTATTTCAGGAGTCCAAGGCTGTACATTTAACTTAAAAATATCAGATTGTCGGAAAAGGATTCCCTTTCGATCGTGATGCATACAATGAATATCTTAAACACTGCAACTAAAATATATAACAATAGTTCAAAATAGAGTAGTCCAAAAATTTGCAATTCTCAAAATAAGAAAAGACTTTTAAATGCCTTGTAATGCTTATACAAAGCAAAGTAGTATTAGGATTTATAAATAATCTCGAAACAACAAAAAGATTTTTTAAATGACAAGATTTATTTAAAATAGAGTGGTCCAAAAATTTGAAAATCTCAAAACAATAAAAGGATTTTAAAATGGCCGACAACTTAGAAATTAGTAGTATATGAGCTAACTCGATAGTTGTACTGAAATACATATATTTATTATTAAATTTTAGCACCAACGGACACTGCTCTTATACACAAACAAGAGACTCCTGATGAGAGAAACAAATACATTTCTTGTTAAAGAAAAAGTAAAGAATCACAAATGGCCGAAGCAATTGTGTCCATTGTTGTGGGAAGGCTCACTGATTTATTGACTGAAGAAGCTCAAGTTCTGCATGGAGTGAAAGATGGAATTGAGCAAATGGTCACCGAGTTCATGCGGTTGAAGACATTTTTACCAAATGCAGATTTAAGGTTAGGAGAAGAAAAAATCCGAATTCTGCTTGCGGATGTACGAGAGCTTGCCTATGATGCTGAACATGTTGTCGAAACTTTTCTTGTCAAAGCTTCTTCCAGTGAAAGAAAGAGAAGAAAACAGGAGAACAAGTACAGAATAAAGATCAAAGATATTCAAAGAAGGATTTCTGTCATTTGTGATGGCCTGGGGGATTATAATATCAGATCGACCTTAGAATCCCCGGGATCATCAGATCCATCTCGAAAGCTAAAACGATTTCACACTTTCACTACTGTTGAACCAGAGATATTTGTTGGATTCCAGGCAGATGTTGATCGATTGGTGGGATATCTGGTGGATGAAAGTGATGACTCTGTCCCGCTGCTCTCTATTTGTGGAATGGGAGGTATGGGTAAGACAACTCTTGCTCAGAAAATATACAATCATACCACCATTAAGAATTACTTTGCTGGTGTAGCCTGGGTTTCAATTTCACAGAAGTGGCAAATGAAACAGGTATTGCAGCGACTACTTATATGTCTCGTCCATGAGAAGAAAGAGGAAATATTTACATGGGATGACGATAAGCTAGTTAAGAATCTGCTACAAGTCCAGCAAGAGAAAATTTTTTTGGTAGTACTTGATGACATTTGGTCAAATGATGCATGGGATTCTATAAAAGCGGCATTCAATGCAGAAAAATCTTTAGGAAAAATAATGCTTACAAGTTGTAATGTTGATGTTGCTGAGTACATAAATCCAAAAGGACTCATTCACCAACCAGAATCTCTAAATCCAGATCAAAGTTGGGAGCTACTTCAGTTAAAAGCACTGCCTACAAGAGGAGATTATCTAGGTACATATGTAACTTACATGCATTCGTTATGTTTCATTTCATATGTTCAAGGTAAACTAAACTCTAATAACAAAATGGAATGCAAAGTTAGGACTCCTCTATTGAACCAGCTGATTTTTGTACATGATAAGTAAAACTAGATTTGCAAATTCCAGCTAAAATGCCCACTGACTATAAGTAACTGGTTATGGAGAAAGGAAGTAGAACAATATGTTACATACAGTCAAATTAGAGTCTAACCTATATCTAAGTGTTTTCTTTTTCCTTATCTAATAGACCTATCAATATTATGTAGGCTTATACATATCTTTCTTGTTGTTTAATATGTTACAGATATTGCCAGAGATTTTAAAAGGATGGAAAAATTGGGAAGAGAAATGGCTAGAAATTGTGCCGGTCTTCCACTAGCTATAGTGATTTTGGGGGAAGTTCTTGGAACAAAACCTTCCCTGATCGAGTGGGAGAAGGTATACGATGATAGTCTATCATCCCTAAAGAAAGGAAAGGGGTTGGGTAAAAATCAACAAGAGCAACTATTTGATATTTTAGTTCGGAGTTACACCGTTTTGCCCTCTCAACTGAAACCATGCTTTTTATATCTTAGTAAATTTGCCGAAGATGAATGGATAGATGCAGAAACTTTATATCAGTTATGGATTGCTGAGGGAATGGTACTATCCAGTGACAGAAGGGAAGGAGAAACAATGATGCAAGTCGCTGAATCTTACATGGGAGAGCTGTTCTATAGGAGTATGGTTCAAGTGAGATTTAATGATTTTGAATCCCCACTTACAAAGTTCAAAAGTTGTTCTCTTCATGACCTTATGAGAGACCTATCGTTATCACAGGCAAAAGCAGAAGATTTTTACAAAGCAATTGATCTTCGAGAAGAAAATGATTTTCATCTCAATCGTTCTATAGTATCCCAGGTTGCTAATACTAAACAGCTTGTAGTTTATCATAAAACAGGTATAACAGCTAATTTTTACTTTACCAAGAAACCCGATCACCAACAGTACAGATCAATTTTACTTTTAAATGTGGATGGAAATGAAAGTCAGCCACTACGACTGGGATCGTATTTTGCCAATTTTAAATTTTTAAGAGTTTTGGCTCGTGAATACATTATACATGGTAGACAATCTGTTTCCGGTACCCTTTTTGGTACAAATATCAGAAGAGTATTAACCAGCCTTGTTTACTTGCGATATCTTAGTGTAAGGGGTTCTAATTTGGAAATCTTTCCATGGATACAAAAGTTGGTGCTGCTACAGACTCTTAGACTAAACGCACATTCTACTTTTATGTCACCGGTGTCAAGTAATCTTCTGGGCAAGCTGCTACAGACTCTTAGACTAAACGCACATTCTACTTTTATGTCACCGGTGTCAAGTAATCTTCGGGCAAGTTGGCACATTTGCGTCATTTGTATTTACAAGAAGGGTACTTAGCCAACTCAAAAATGAATTTCAGATTGCAATTCAATGGGTTGAGCAAATTAGAGACACTCGAGAATTTCGATTGCAGGTGGTGTGAGGTTAAGGATCTACCAAAATTATCCAGTCTTCGAAACTAAAGCTGGATGCATTTGGTGGTTATGATGATGTGAAAGAGATGTTCAAATATTTATCTGGTATAGCCTTGTCATCAAATTGCTGTCTCCAGTACTTGGTCCTTTTTATTTATATATCTGGTCAAGGGTTCAAAAATGATCCAGACATGATAAGACAGTTGTTTTGGAATCATAAGTTCAACCTTCGGGAATTAACAATATTTGGCGAGCTCCCCGAGTTGTCTGAATTATTTGAGCAGCAGCAACAACTTAATCATAGTCATATTGATGCACCTTTCATTCGTATCACTAGCTTAAAATTACATTTTTCTGACTTGGAGGAAGATCCGATGCCAGTACTGGAGAAGATTCCAACTTTGAGGGATTTGGATATAGGTTTTTACGCATATAAGGGAAAGAAAATGGTGTGCTCAGCAACGGGTTTCCAGAAACTCACGGGACTTCAACTCTACTATCTTAACAATTTGGAAAAATGGAGGGTGGAGAAAGGAAGCATGCTCACTGTTCAACACTTGCAAATTTGGAATTGTCCAAAGTTGGAGGAGCTTCCAGAAGGACTCACATATCTCATTTCTCTTCGGGAACTAATGTTAATTGGGATGCCTTCAGAATTTTGTGACAGAGTACGTCTGGAAAACGGTGAACAAGGACCTGATTTTTACAAGGTTGCTCATGTCCCTACTCTCATCATTAAAAAGAAGGACAATTAACCATTAAATGTTACAGTTATTAGGTAACTGCATGATTTATTATTAGATTAATTTAAACAATCAATATTTGATGATTTAATAATTGCGTGATTGTCATATTTTTATTTGTTTTATATTTGCCGTAGGATTTTGCAAATACATGCAAGTTTTGTTATTGAATCTATAATAGAGCAGTATACTAGACCTGCAAAAGAACATAACCAAGCCGATTTATACCGGAAGGCCCCGAACTGAGTTGAGTTTATTTTTTTATTTTTTTATTTTTATGAAACTAGCCCATCCAATTTAAGTTTAATAACCAAATAAAAAGTGATTTTCAAAAATGGATAATAATGAGCAAGCACAAGTTTGTTAACGAACAATTTGAGTGGAGCCGAACTCGAGCCGAACTCGAGCCGTATTCGGACAGAGTCAAGTTGTCAACTAATAGTTCTTATATATTTTTACTCGACCAATCTTAAAATAAAAGCAGTAATATAAATTATCAATTTAAACATATAAATAAAATTTCTTAAATAATTAAATCACTAATAAATGACTAGATAAATGTACTAACATTAATTATTAATTGGTGTTTTGACACATATTTACCCTAGTAGTAAACTAATTAACTTGATATCGTACATTCATATTTCACATATTCACTAGCAGTTGACTAACTCCATATATCTGACCATTCAAATTTCACATTTGTATTTTGAGAAAAATAACATGATTTAATTAATTTTTGATATATTAAATAAAATTTAATAATTCATATTCATTTTCTAAAAATATCGATTTGAGAAAGTTAAACAATTATAACAATATATATATACAATATATAATTCATATACATGTCAATAGATATATGATTTAAATATTAATATTATATATTTTAATATTAATTTTATCCAAGCTAAGTTGAGTTAGCCGAACTTGAGCCGATCTCGAACTGATTCTGAGCTAAACGAGCAGTCGAATCGAACAGAAAAAAACTCGGCTTGGAATCCCATTTTTCACATAAAAAAAACGGAATTGCAAGTACATGTTCTGTGGGAGGTGCATAAACACTATCCCCAAGTTGTTCTGAATAAGGACGCGTCATCAGGTATATATTGTCAAGAACGTGTTTTGGAGGGCTTCTAGAGTATCCTCAACAAAATATTTGACAAAGCCTAAATCAGAGTATCGTTCTAGAGGGCTTCCAAAGCTTCCTCGATAGAAACTTCATGTACAAATCAATTCCAAGATCAATATTTTTGGAGGGCTATTAGAGCAGCATCAACAAAACACATGGGGTGTACGAAACATTTTTGAACGAGTTATCTCATGAAGAGGCATCTGTAAACGAGGTATCTCATGAATAGGCATCTCTAAACGAGGCATCTCGTTGAGAGACATCTCTACACAAGGCATCTCACGAAGAGGCATTCCAAGAAGGGAAGAATACTAGAGTTTAGAACAACATAAATTCATTCAAAGGGGCTCACTTATGACCCTAGGTCCTCAGTCTATCAAGTAGTGGGCACATCCCAAGGTTCATGGGGCCTCACATCCATTTAACCATCTTCTTGAAGCCACTGGAGTTAATGTTAAGCATTCACATCTTCTTTTGAGGGCGCGTCCTCATGGGAGGATACTTCTCTCTACCACGCAGAGGGTGCGTCCTCACTTACTTAGGATTCAGCGCCTGGAGGACACGTCCTAAACTTCAAGTTTATCTCGAGGGAGCATCTTTAAAGAAATACTTATCATGATCTCAAGCATGCAAAGGGCGTGTCCTCATAAATTGGGACATATCGCCTGATAGTTCTAGAAAAATTTCTCAAATGGGATTTCTTACCTGCAAAACTCAATCAACTAAAAATATTAGATGTTACATGGAGGACGTGTCCTTGGGATAGGAACATGTCTGTTCAACGAATTCTTCCAAAAATCATTGGAAATCGCCCATGCCTCGAATATCGTCGTTAGGGCACATCCTTAGAGTTTTTGGAAATCTCCTTCATGTAGAATATCATTTACAATATTTTTCCTGCAAAAGTTGAAGAAACAAATAACAGAAATCATAACAAAACTAGTTCAATGTTACCTTAGGTCTCGTCCTTGAGACGAGAGCGCCTAGGATGAAACACACAAGCACACATACGAGATTCACAACAACCAATGCGGAGTACGTACACAATACATATATGACACAACAAACCCACATCCCAACTTGTATTATTAATCAAAACAATTATCAATAATATATCAATCCATAACACATTAACAGTGTCCCAAATCCAATACTTAAGCCAAACAATGCTCAAGCATACAATCAAACAATAACACCTCAATGGTGTTCCAAACCCGATACTTGAGTCAAACAATGCTCAAGCATCTCCTAAACAATACCTAAGTCTACATCTTAAGTATTTGTTATTTCTATCAAATAATATGAATATGTATATATAGCCACCCCAGACTTAGCCACCAAGACTTACCATACTTGTTGTGCAAATCTTACCATACTTGTTATACAAGCCTTCCATTCTTGATGTCCAATCTTCCAACTTTGTGACCAAGACATACCATATATAATAATTGTCTACATACAATCATTATCCGACCCAATTATGATAATAATTGTCTATCCATAAAATTATTACCCAATCCAATTATGTCTTGTATCACCAAGCCTATACAACCCATTATCCAAAACATATTTGTCTTGGGTCACCCCAAGCCCATACCACCCAAATTGGGTTTAAACCCAACACCTTATTAGGATGAGGATGAGCTCCTAATAATAGCGCATCATCTTGGATCTTTCGGCAAGAGTAACGGAACCGTCTTCACAATCCAGATTATGATTGGATGTCCTTCCTCAGATTATCTTCTCAATCTAAATCGTCATTGACATGTTTCTCAGATCTTATTTTTGCCCCAGTTCAAGAAACGAATAACTGAAATCACAACATAACTAGATGGGTGTTACCTTGAGGGATCTCCCAGAAGATGAATTGTTCTCCTCCAGATCTTGCACGGAGCCACCCCCGGTTTTCCTTGTCCATCGTCGCCGATCGGAGACCATCGCATTCGAACATACCCAGCACTATGTTTTTCCAGTAACAACCCAAAGACCATCTCTAGAACCATCCCTTAAATTCAAATCTCCTCAAGATCTCACACATCCCCCCTAGCCGAAAATCATCATCTTTGGATCTTCTTCGTTCCTGCAAATCTCCAACCAACAAGAACGTTAAATAATAATTAACTTGAGGGATGATGACATACCTTGAAGAAGAAGATGCATCTTCTTAGGATCATCGTCTTCAATTTGAAGTCGTGTCCAGAACCATCTTCAGATTTGAGGATTCGTCCTTTCTTCAGATTTTCTTTGACATCGCCGGCCCAGAAACCTTGAGCCGCCTTTTTCATCAAATTTTGCATGACCTTTTCCAGAAAACCTTAATCATGGTCATACTTCTCTTCCTCTTGAGACTATGATCTTGATCAGCACCCCTTTTTCTAGTGCCAATTTGTAGACGTAGGAATATGGTAACAACAATGTTCGAGATCCGTCACCGGAATCAGGATCTATGACGGTGGTTCTTAAAGATAAGGTACGAGGGAGATGTCATAGTGATTTAAGGAACTACTAAGATACTGTTGGAGTGCTATTTCGTACAAAATTCCCTGTATTTGGACTTAGGAGCTTGTTTAAAGAAGCTGTTGGACTTGCTCTTAGTGATAGATCTCAGTTCTCATTTTAAGATGTGTCTCTTTAAAGTAGCCCTATATATATATATATATA
>PHNY01262604.1:775-12665 GCA_003724115.2 Anethum foeniculum
TACAAGATGTTGTTTCAAGATCGTCTTCAGAAGCAGAGTATCGTGCCATGGCCTCCACGACTTGTGAGACTGTTTAGTTACGTTGGTTACTTGCAGATTTGGGTGTTAGCCTTTCTCGACCTACTCCGTTATATTGTGATAATAAGAGTGCAATTCATATTGCACGTAATTCAGTATTTCATGAGCGCACTAAACATATTGAGATTAATTGTCATCCTACTCGCCATCATCTGCAGCAAGGCACTATCACATTGCCTTATGTTCCTTCTTCTCTTCAGATTGCTGATATTTTTACAAAGGCTCACTCTATTTCGCGGTTTCGTTTCTTGTCTGACAAACTCTCAATGCTTATTGCCGCAGCATCGTGAGTTTGAGGGGGGATGTTAGAATATATATTTTTATTATTATATTAAGGGTATTTTCAGAATTCTAGCTTATATTGATTTCCTATATAAGCCGAGACATGTATTATAAACTTCAAGTTGATTATAATAAAATTTTATGTTTCTCTTCTATTTCTAAATTTATCAGTTGAGTAGTGTTAAAGGTGTATATATCATATCCAAGTCTTGTAATTAGTTTATGCAACAAATCATAATGTAGTGTTTTAGATATTCTCCCTCTCTCTAAGATTGTAAATACACAGAACTTGTATTGTCTCTTCTTTGTCTTCCTGGAGAATGTAGTTCATTTTACAATTCATGTTATATCAGAGTTTTAATGGAGTATTTTGAAGCTTTTCTTCGAAATCTAACAAAAAATTTACAATTTGACTATATGAAGCTTGCAATATGAGAAATATGCAGTTCAATGATTTGGTTATTGGTATTGACATAAGTATGTAACAGGTTATTGACATAAGTATGTACTAAATTTGTATATACAAAACTTCTTGTTTCTCCATCTCTCATATTTTCATATGCATTGCATTGGTATACTACTTATTTGCACAACTTTGAAGAAATAAAATTCTACTACCAGTTAAGCCAATCCCTCGATGCTCATATTCTGAAAACTTAGAGTAGTAAAAATCATATAATACGGTGAAACTTATATTAAGACGATAAGTTCCAGTTTAATTGAGTTGACATAGACAGGACCATATGAAATAACCACAAGATGGACATGGTCATGAGGTTTGTGTTTCTGCCCCGGAAACCTGAATTGATATTAACAGGCACTTCTGTGATGGGCATCAACCCAGTGACTAACAAGTTTTGCAGCCATGTGATAAGAATTCATCTCCCGACATGCATGTTGCATCATAGGGCATAGAGAGTTAACAGTTTGCACGATCTCAGTAATCATCTCTTTCTTATTTACTTTTATAGGACTTTCCGGATTCTATAAAGAATAATGATTATTTTTCTCTAGAGCGATTATGCGATGTGATGAAACAAGTGCTTAATTTCAAAGGACATTAATATGCATGCAGCTATGTTTTTTGTTCTAACAATATGCAAATCATAATATGGCAGCTGCGGATATATAAAACTCCAGATTTAGAGACACCTAAGTTTCAGATACTACAGTGGACATCCACATTGTTGAGCCATGGACCCAGAAAGGAAAATAGAATCAACATTATATTTAGGCCCAAGGAGAAGTTTGTACATAAACTTATTTAATTATAGTTTAGAGGGTAATTGTATTAGGCCCAAAAGGAGGCCCAATATGGTAGGAAGCCCATTAATGGCTCCCTATAAATACTTTGTAATTGCCCTACTTTAAGGGGGTTGGAAAAATAATAATAGAAGAGAGAGAACTTCCTCTGAATCCACAAATATGATTTAATTATTAGATTATAATCTTTATCATATTTCTCGGATCATCATTTGGCGCTAGAAGGAGCTCTCATCTGAAATTTCCAACGATGATTATAGAAAAATTAAGTGCTCAAGTAGAGGCAGAAACGGCTGAAATTCCAACCATTCCTCGTCCGGAGCAAAGCCAAGCCCCGTCATCTCTCCGCCCAAAATGCTTATTTCATCCGGAGGAAAATCCTACTCACCGATCGGAATGACCGGTTGAAACCGAAAAGGTGAAAAAGAGAAAAGAGAGACCAGATACTCGTACGAGGATCTACACAGATAAGGGCAAAGCGGTATTGTCGAGCGACATTCTCCTTCACCTGCAGAAGATACAACAGCAAAAATATCAACGCCAAGCTGAGTTGGAAGATGAAGACTGTTCCGATGAAGAGCTCATATTGCTTGAGAAAGAGGCAAAACGATTGGAGGAAAAGCTGAAGAAGCACAGATAAATTCGCCGTCTCCAGTTAGAGCTACAACAAACATCTATCTCCTCCCAGTTCGATGACGATCAAAACCCCCATGCGGAGCAAGACCCCGCGGGTGACGACGACGAAGACGAAGTCTCCACGGAATCTATCTATTCCAGGCCTCGTACTCGACGCCAACGAACAACTTCCTCGGGAGGTACCTCACAAAGAACTGAGTCAACAGAATTTATATCTCTAGAAGACTTCTTAAAAATGCAGGAGGAAATGGCACAAATGCGTGATTATGTCCGCACACAGTCGGGGTTCGAAGTATCCTCAGAAAGCCCTCTTTCACGAACAATTGAAATGGCTAAAATCGACAGATCGCTGAAAACGCCATCACTCGATCAGTTTGATGGATCATCCGACCCATCGGGCTTCTTAAACACATTCGACGGTCGAATGGCATTCTATGGCCATTCGGAAGTTGCTAGATGTCAATTTTTCTCCACATGCCTACAGGGCACAGCTCTCCGTTGGTATAACAATCTTCAACCAAGGTCCATCGACTCATGGTCTATGTTAAAAAACAAGTTCCAAACATGATTCTCCAGCAACTATAAAGGCGAAAAAATCACTGCGTCGTTGATGACCGTCAGGCAACACTCCAATGAAACATTGAGAGATTTCTTAAAGAGATTTTATAGCGCGATGGCAGAAATCCCCGATCTTGTTGAGCAACTGGCAATTAATTATTTAGCTGCTGGAATAGATGGAAATCGCCATTCTACTTTGTTTGAAGTATTCTTTGAAAAGAACCCGCGAACTCTCCATGCGGCGTTCCAGGTTGTTGAACATCGAATGACTCTCCAAGAAGCTGTAGGCAGCATTAGGTCACCATCACGCCCGACTCGGCGATATGACTGTAACAAGGCCTATAGTCCACGCTCCCCAAGGTCAGAATCTAGATCTGACAGAAACAGAACTCGTAGTCCACGCTCTCCGAGGCATGACACGAGAAGAGAAACAAAATACTCCTCCCAACATCGAGAGAGGTCAGATTCGGCCAAATCTTATGCCGAACAAAAATGGGTACCTCGCCAACGACCTGGAAAGGAGGTCACCAAGTTAAACACAGACAAAGCCACAATCCTCGCAATCTTAAAAACAGAACCTGACTATCGACCTCTGAGGCCGATGAAGCCAGGTAGACCCCCGAGCTCCAGATACTGTGAATATCATGAGGACACTGGCCACACGACAGAACAGTGCTACCAGCTAAGCAATGTTATTGAAGCTAAGCTTCGAAAAGGACACCTTGTCCATTTCGTAAAAGGCAAAGCTCCAATACACCAAGAAAATTTTTGTGATGAGGATAGGGTCATAGATGTCATCTTTGGAAGTCACGCCTCCGGGGGCTCCTCTAATAACTCGAGGAAATCATATGCCAGGGAGATATTTAAGATAAATCCTGATCACTCGAAGAGGCCCAGACCAAACCCTTCTCCTGTTATCTCCTTCTCCGATGAAGATTTTACACCGGGGATAATCGAGGGCCATCAAGATGCCCTCGTTATCACGGCAAAAATTTGTACAAATATGGTCAAGAAAATTCTCATCGACAATGGAAGCTCGGTTGATATTCTTTATCATCATGCATTCTCACGGATGGATCTCGGAGATAGAAAGCTGGAAAATACACACTCCCCGTTGTACGGCTTTACCGGCAACGAGGTGAAGGTGGTTGGTACTGTTGATCTCCCAGTATTGTTTAGAACTCTCCCATGCCAAACTTGGAAGGTTGTCAAATTCCATGTCATTAGCGCCTCGTCGAGCCATAATGTTATCCTAGGACGAACCACAATAGCTGCCTTGAAAGCAATAACCTCCATTACCCACCTGAAGATGAAATTTCCCACAGACTTTGGCATCGGAGAAGTTTGCGGGGACCAAGCAACAGCCCGCCAGTGTTATCTCACTTCTGTTTCTCCAAAAAAAGTCAACCAGGAAGAGCAATCTATCAACCAAGTAATAAACATCGACCCCCGAGAAATTCTCGAAAGCGACAAAACCCCTTCATGTTGTCCTGTCGATGAAACAATGGATTTTGAAGTTGTCCCAGGACACCCTGAAAAGAAAACAAGCATAGGAAAGAACCTTCCGGAACCCTTAAAGGATGCAATAATGAGTCTCGTTCGTGAGTACTCGAACATTTTTTCCTGGACGCCTAAAGACATGCCAGGTATCCCGGAATCTGTCGCACATCACACGCTACATGTTAACCCGAATGTTCGACCTATATGCCAGAAGAAGAGAATCTTCTCAGAAGAAAAGCGTCAAGCTATTGATGAGGAAATCAGTCGACTCCTGGAAGCGAAATTTATCGAACCGGTGAAATTTCCTTCTTGGATCGCAAATGTGGTGCTAGTCAAAAAGAGCAATGGCAAATGGCGAATGTGCATAGACTATTCTGATCTCAACAAGGCTTGTCCCAAAGATTATTATCCATTGCCTAATATTGATCAACTCATCGATGCAACAGCAGGTCATGAACTTTTGTCTTTTATGGATGCCTTCTCGGGGTATAATCAAATTAAAATGGACAGCCAGGACTGGGAGCAAACTGCGTTTATCACACATAGGGGGTGTTTAGCTATCGCAATATGCCATTTGGACTAATTAACGCAGGAGCGACATTCTAACAAATGATGGATGATATCTTTAAAGCCCAAATCGGCAGGAATGTCCAAGTCTATGTAGATGATATGATTGTAAAGTCAAAAATAGCTGAAGACCACATCATCGACCTGCGAGAAACCTTTGAAACTATCAGGTCCCACAGCATGCGCCTAAACCCAGCTAAATGCTCATTTGGCCTCACATCGGGGAAGTTCCTGGGTTTTCTTATATCTCAACGAGGGATCGAAGCAGACCCTTCGCAGATAAAGGTGATAATAGAAATGCCCGACCCATCGAGCATAAAGCAAATTCAAAAGCTTACAGGATGTATTGCTGCCTTAAGGAGGTTCATTCCTCAAGCCTCGAAGAAATGCTTACCATTTTTCCAAGTGATAAAGAACTCAGCCAAATCAAAAAAGATAGTGTGAGACGAAGAGTGTAAACAAAGCTTCTCAGCTTTAAAAGACTTTTTGATGACCCCGCCTATCTTAGGACGGGCCTTGCCCAAAGAAACATTGAAAGTGTATCTCTCAGCTTACGACGCAACAGTAGCGGCGGTACTCGTCAAGACATTGGAAAGTCAGGAAGCTCATGTGTACTACGTGAGCTACGCCCTCAAAGACGCAGAGACAAGATACCCTCAGATCGAGAAGTTAGTATTCCCACTTGTGATCACAAGCCGCAAACTGCGATACTATTTTCAAGGACGACAAATCCAGGTCATCACGGACCAACCTCTGAAACGAGTTCTCCATAAACCAGACATGACGGGTAGACTGGCAGCATGGACCATCGAACTAAGTCAATTTCATATTGAGTTCATACCACGGACTACGATGAAATCCCAGGCCTTATCAGACTTTCTAGCTGAATGCCAATTTTCAATACCGGATCTCGCTACAGACACAAATTTCCCTAAACCGTGGAAATTGTATGTCGATGGTTCATCAACAGCATCCTCGGGGGGAGCAGGAATTATCTTAATCAGCCCCGAAGGATTTAAGATCCAACAAGCGTCGAAATTTTCCTTCCGAGTAACAAATTAATGTCGCAGAATACGAAGCTTCGCAGGAGTCAAGCTCGCAGTTGAACTACAAGTCAAAATCTTAGACATATATGGTGATTCTCAGCTTGTCATGAATCAAATCAAAGGCACCTTCAAAACTCTCAATGACAGAATGATCGCATATCGAAACAAGTCAATGTCATTACTGCAAGGCATCCCCTCGTGGTCGCTTATGAATATATACAGAGATGAAAACCACTGAGCAAACGCCCTCTCTAAATTAGCTTCTTCGTCCCTTACGCCGAACGCAGAAGCCATTTATGTCAAGGAAAGAGCAATGCCTTCTATTGACATGTCGACATTAAATGAAGTCCATGCCTCGAATGATTGGCGTCAACCTCTGCTAGATTACATACTAAATAACAAACTTCCTGAGAACAAAGCCGGAGCCAGATCTCTAATCTTCAAAGCTAAGAACTATTGCGTCTTAGACAATAAACTCTACAAAAGATCACTCGTTAAACCCTTACTGCGATGTCTAGCGCCAGACGAGGCAAAGATGGCTATAATGGAAGTCCATACAGGCATTTGTGGTGATCATTTGGGTGGGAAGAACCTAGCCCTCAAAATAATCAGGCAGGGACTGTTTTGGCCAATAATAAGGAAAGATTGCGAGGAATTCGTCAGAACATGCAAGTCATGCCAGCTCTATGGTCAAATCGATCATTGCCCAATAACAGAAATGAATCTGATCCTCATGCCATGTCCTTTTTCCCAATGGAGGATCGACCTAGTAGGACCATTTCCAAAATCGAAAGGTCAAGCACAATATATTGTCGTTGCTGTGGATTATGTAACAAAATGGATAGAAGCAAAACCCTTGGCTAAGATAAGAGAAAAAGAAATTGTGGAATTTCTCGTGGAGTTCATCGTGTTCCGATTCGGGGTTCCAAGAATCATAGTCACCGACAATGGAACCCAATTCGTAGGAAAGGACTTCACTGACACTCTCTCAGAACTCAAAATCAAACACATCAAGGCCTCGGTAGCATACCCCCAATCAAACGGACAAGTGGAAGTTTCAAATCGGATAATTTTGCAAGGGCTTAAAAAGAGGATTGATGAGATTCCCTGATCGTGGGTCGATGAATTACCGAATGTCCTTTGGTCTTATAGAACCACTCCTCGATCCTCGACAGGCACCTCTCCCTTTAAAATGGCGTACGGGGTAGAAGCCGTCTCCCCTGTCGAGATTAGTCTTATGTCGCCAAGAGTTGAGAATTTAACCCCGAAGCGTCAAGCCAAGGCCTTTGTCTCCATAATGATCTCCTCGAAGAACTCAGGGACGAAGCAGCAGCAAAAATTCTCCTTCAACAAGCAAAAACCGCGGCTTATTTCAACAAAAGAGTCAAAGTTAAGCAGTTTCTTGTGAACGACTTGGTGCTGAGGGAATCAGCAGCCTCGCAGCCGACAATATCGGGAAAGTTCAAGGCCCCATGGGAAGGCCCATACAGAGTCTCGAAGGTCATTGCCCCGGGAACTTATGAACTGTCACATCTCGATGGAGCCCCAGTCAAAAACAGGTGGAATGGGATCCACTTGAAAAAATTCTATCAGTAAAACTTTGTATTATTTTGTAAGGAAACTCCACACCACCTAAAAACCTTTCTAACGAAAAGGGGTCGATATGAGATCCCCGTTAGAATCCATTAAGTTATTAATAAAATGTTCCTTACTAAGCGTAAATCCCTTTGTTTACTTAGTTAAATGCACGTTTTATTCATCTAAGATATTGACTCCAAGGAATTAAACATACGAAATCTCACTTTGATACAAACTCGAAAAATCAATATCTCGCTCTAAGCGAAATCACAATAAAACAAAAGACCATCTTCTTCTCGATAGGCTACGAACAGCACTTACGTATAAACAAAACCCTTATGAATACAAGATTCTTCTTACCAAGGAAAAATATAAACAAAACACTAAGTATAGAATCCATATCATCTTTAAGTTGGCATAAAATCAAGGTCAGCTCAAAGACAGTAATAGTTAAAACCTTGATATGAAGAATAAATAAAACGACACCAAAAATAAATAATATGAGAACACAACCTCAAAACCATAAAATTAGCCAAAAGTTAGAATCTTAAGGAGAACAAGCATAACAACTTAAAAGAAAGAACATAGTCACGAAGGGTGCAAGTTCAAAGCAGCAAAGTCACACAATTAAAAACGAATAATTCAAATACAAAGCAACGAGGCATTCCTCGCCTTCAAAGCAAACCCTGAACAGGCAATTTAATTATCAAGAGTCGAGGCATAGGCAAGCGAGGCGGCGTAGTCCTTAAGATAGTCTGAAAAGGCATGACTAGACACATCGACCCTAGCAGCCGAGAGTCGCTGAAGACATCTCCCATAGCCGTCACCCAGCGCACTAGCAATGTCTTCGACTCCCTTCTGTACCTCGACCTTCAAAGATTCATTCTCATCACACATCGCCTTCTGTGCTCGACGTGAATCTTCGAGTTCAGTTTCCTTCAGCTCCTTTGCCCGCTTCTCATCGTCTCTACTAACCTCCATCTCACTCAGCTTGCATCCAAGGTCATCAACTTGAGACTTTAGAAGTCCTTTGTCTAGTTCAAGATAATTAATCTACAGAAAAATTCAAAATATCAAGCCTTGCTAAAATTCTTAAAGCAATAAGAGATATATATAAACAATACCTGAGATAATAAGGCGGTGACTCGACCCTCAAGCTCAAGGACTAGACCGTCAACCTTCTTTTTATCATCCCGTAAGACTTCTAATTCAGCTGAAACATTTTCTCCCTGCTCACCATGGGCACTGCCCTTGAAATCCTCTAATACGTGTACTAAGTCGGACATAAGCTAAAAAAAATTTCAAAAATATAGTAATTAAAACAGACATAAGATAAACATAACTCGAGAAGTGAAAAAGAAAAATACTTACTCGACCAGCCCGATTCAAACATCGATCAGCGAGCTCTTCACGGGTTCGACCAACATAAGCCACCGTATCTTGAGGAAGATTAAAGATTTGGAAAGCTTGCATCTGAACAGTGGAATTACCGATCCAACGCTCATGCGGATGAACCTCAATGCTAACAGTGGCTCCCCTTTTTCCCCGAGGGTCGACTGTAGGGGTCATGATTCCCCGATTTCCAACAATGGTGATTGTCCTGTTGATACCTCGACCAGTCACATTATCCCCGACCTTCTTTGAAGCCTCTCCTTGGGGAGGATCTTCTTCAGCACCTCGACCACGCTTACGTGGGAGCAGATTTCCTTCAGTCTCTTTAATGATTCCCTTTCTTAATTCGACATTTTCGTTTCCTCCTTGTTCATCCAAGAACTCAATTGAAACAGAGTGCCCTCGGCAAGATGTCTCGGCCCTCGCTGGATCAACGGCCCCGGAAGCCTACTTCTTCATCAACAACATCATAGCCTTCTCCATTTTATCTAAGACACCACTGTTCAAAACCCGCTTCAACGACGCTCCGGCAACTACACGGAAGCAAAATAGGTGTTAGAACAAAATTTTTGACAGACTAAAATGAAAATAAGTAAAATCACGAAATAAACGCAAGATTAGCAAATACTTAAAAAGGACAAGGAAACTAGTCTTACGATGATGTTCTTCTAAAAAACTATTATCTTTTAAATCTAAATGACTATACACAGGCCTCGAGCCCTGGAAAGAGTCTAAGAATGCTACATCGTACTTCTCATGGTTGTTCAAATAATCTATAGTAGCCTTTGCCACCTTCCGACAAGGTCGAACAAATTCCAAATCAGGCCCATATAGGTACACCCACTTCGAATGATAACCAGAGTTCGATGATCGAACACCCACAATCTTCGAACGCTTGTTGCGAGTATCAAAATACACCTGTCCATTCTGATATCTTATCCCGTAGATAGAGAAAAACAGCCGTATCGAAGGAATCTTCTCATTTTCATCACACAATGCGATGAACCCGCTAATTTGTGCAACCGCATTGGGAACCAATTGGGCAATCCCACATCTGATGGCCTCGTACATCGCCAAGTGGAAAGGATTCATGGGCAGACGTAATCCATAATCAAACATTATCAAAGGAACCCCCTGCATCCCGAACTCGGGCATCATCCATACTCTATCCTCGACCCGGGGAATCCGATGAGGATACCCGTTCGTAAAATCGACCCAAGAATCCAATTTTTTCAAGTTTAAAGCATGATTAGAATAGTGACTAATATAATCTAGATTACAACCTTCAGGAAATTCAGTGCGCCCCAGCAGAAAGCTTTCTCGTACCACATTCTCCCTAAAGGCTACTGTTCTCGGACTTAGGGGCGGAGAACGGCAAGCGATTTCCTCTAAATTAGGCAGAACTTCATCTTCATTCATAAAGTCGAACGAATTGCACTGACTTAAATTGGGAATCTCCAAGTTGTTGAGGTTAATCACAGACTCATATTCACGGTCTTCTAGAACACGACGATGATTCTCGTTATCAAGAATCGTTCTTGACAAGGAAGAACTGATCGACGCCATTTATATATATATAAAAGATAACAACTAAAGGATTCTAAACCTTAATACGACGCAGAGAAGATGATTACAATATACAAAAGTAGTTAAAGAAAATTTTGAGAAACTTACAGTGCTTATAAAAGACGTCTGGTGGCAAGAAGCAAAAAACTGGGTCTTAATAAAAGAAAGAGAAGCTGAAGAGTTTGTGTATAAATCCAAGATTTTTAAAACATATGCAAAAAGACACGCACACATCACACGCAATGATTAAAATATAATAATCAATTATATATTTATACAATTTTTATTTCTTTATCACACGTTTTTTACTTTTTTGCAGGCACAAGCTCAAGATAACTACAAGCAAATCTAAAGATTTGGCCCCAACTTGGGGGGACAAATGTTGAGCCATGGACCCAGAAAGGAAAATAGAATCAACATTGTATTTAGGCCCAAGGAGAAGTTTGTACATAAATTTATTTAATTATAGTTTAGAGGGTAATTGTATTAGGCCCAAAAGGAGGCCCAATATAGTAGGAAGCCCATTAATGGCTCCCTATAAATACTTTGTAATTGCCCTACTCCAAGGGGTTAGAAAAATAATAATAGAAGAGAGAGAACTTCCTCTGAATCCACAAATATGATTTAATTATTAGATTATAATCTTTGTCATATTTCTCGGATCATCACACATATAAGGTTGTGATCTTTTTTCTAACGATAGTTCTAAACCAAATCAAATGTACTACTGTGTTATATCATCAAAACCATACATGTTATCTCATGACATTATGCATGGTGGATCCAGAGAGAGAAAAATAATTGTATTTGTACATTTCAGTTTATTTATTGGATTTCTGATATAGTTTGACACTTTAACTTCGACCTGCACGGCTACATAATTGGGAAGAGTTCCACAACAGAAATGATATTGATACCTATGACAACTTGACTGTCAAGTTTATTTAAATATTCATGCGCACATTTGCCTCCGATGGGGCTCGAACACTTGATATTCAATAATTAAGGATGAGCGATATCCTCTAGGCTAAGACTTAAGTATCAAATTTAAGAAAGTCTAAACCAAAGAAATCAGTTTTTTCCTCGTATGTAACTGTGATACCCTACTAGTTCAATCCCAGACTTTGTTTTTCTATATAAGTCATATTTAGATAGATCATTTAATGTACTCAATATTCATATGTTCTTTTGCTTATGTATATGTTCAGAAGGAGTATAGAAAAAAATGTTTTATTTTAAATCAATGATCTAATAGTTGCAGAAAGTGATTCACCAAAATTAAAAACCAACTTGTTTTATGGAATGTATGGGATTAATCACCGAAGTCACTATTCCAATCAGTTTGCCAGAGCCTAATGAAGAGAATATTAGCTTGAGGGAATTTGAAAGAGGCATTGCTGCTCTAATAAAATTTAGCCGAAAGC
>PHNY01262604.1:12673-25337 GCA_003724115.2 Anethum foeniculum
GAGAAAGAGAAGGTACTGCAATCTAGTCTTCTAAGAGAGAGTCTAGAACCCAAGACAGGTTATTTACTTGCCCGTTACAACGATCCTGGACGCACGTGGAACTTTATAATGATACATTCTAGAGGTTTAATGGTTTTCCCTCTCTTTCGTACATACTTTATCCTAATTTCTCCGGCCATTTAACCTCTATTTATTCTCCATGACGAATCAAACTTAGAAGAAGTTCCCTGACCTGATAAAAGAAACTGCAAAGTTGAAATGAGCATGGTGGAACAGAGCCCGCCAAAATCAACGCTTGCTACTAAGCAGTTTGTTGATTTCCTGTATGAAGATATTCCGCATATCTTTGATGATCAGGGTGATGATCAGACGGCATAAGATCAACGTGTCAAGTTTCAAAACCTGATTGCTAAACACGATATTGCAAGTGGTTGTTTGTTTAACATTGCAATGTTGAAGAACATCTTCACTCCTGATCTGTACTTGCATTGGGTCAAACCAGTAATAGATTGCTTTTTATCTTCTTAGTTTTATTTACATATAGTATGGATAGTGTAATCGACATAGAATGGTCAATTATCTCTTGACAATTTACTGTGTGAATTTAGCAAGAAAGGTTTAATATCTATATGACGAATAAATGATTTAAGGTTTTCGATTGTTCTACAAGAGACTATTATATAATGTCCTTGTGAGTATTAATTCTGTTCATTTACTTCCACAATACATGAAGAATAAACGTGTGTGCTACAACATAATATTCAATTTGAATGAGTAGAAACTTTTGTATGATTACTCAACTTACATGATTTGTGCATATACAATAGTTGTTTTGTTTATCCAGTATAAAAGTCTTTTTATAGCTAAATATAGAGTAAAAAAAGTGGAAATGAAATTTTTTGAAATATTTATGTACTTGAGATGTTTGTGGAAACTAAATTTCTATAATTTGACTATGTGAAGCTTGCAATGTGAAAAATATGCGGTTGAATAATTAGATTATTGACATTAGCAAGTAATGTATGAAAATGGGTAGGTTTTGTATATCGACCTTAATCTCCTTCATGGTTGCTTCTAATGTTCTTTGTTTCATGATAATATATATTACATTTGAACATGCCAAACTGCAATCATTTCCTCTTAGTCCAGAGATAACGAAATATAAAATTGGCACACATTTATACTATTTGCCTAAAGAAAATTGTAAGTTGCAACAATAAAATTAATTGCATTTATAGTTGTTGAAACTGATGGTGAGTAGCTGGCTGGATCAACTGGATTTAATACTGTTGCCAGATGAACTTGCAGATATAACAAAGACCAGTTTTTTTTAGGTGATCATGAAACTAATCCAGTAATACATTATTCATATAGTTTGACACTTGAACTTCGACCTGTACGAGTACACATACTTGGGAAGAATTCCATAATTATTGGTTATGATTAGTGTTGTTTTGTTTTTGTGGTTATGAATGTTATTGTTTTCTTTGCTAGTAGTTTTTCCAATTTCTCACTTCTTGGCCTTCTGTACAACATTTTTCCACCTTATAAATGACGATTGATGAGTTTATTTGTGTGCGTGACAATGTTGAAAGAGGAGGCCGCCATCTTCCTCCTATACATGAGATTTCAAAGGAGTTGTAAAGCCGAAAATTTCTCATTTGTACTCAGATATGTCCTGTTTGCAGAGAATGTTGTTTTATACATTCTTATTCTTATTACTGTTTTTTGAGTAGATGGTTTGTAGTATATTAATCAGTATGTATCAGGTGGATCTAAAACCATCTTAAAAAATTGTACGTATCAGAAGGTTCCATGAAGCCGAAAACACAGACAGCAGATATGTCTAGGCAGTTGAAGTTTAGTATTCAGATATGTCCTGTTTGCAGAGAATGTTGTTTTATACATTCTTGTTCTTATTACTGTTTTTTAAGTAGATGCAATGTAGTATATTAATTAGTATGTATCAGGTGGTTCTAAAATTTTTTAAAAAAATTGCATGTATCAGAAAGTTTCATGAAGCCATAAACACAGACAACAGATATGTCTAGGCAGTCGGAAGTACCTTCTAGCAGAATATTAATCAGGTATTACCTAAATATATACTTAAATCATGAACTTTTATTTGATCAATTTGTGTAAAATATCATGCTTAAACATTAAGCTCAAACATTACTCTTCAATGGACATATATACTCATCTGCTGCAGATAATACGTATTTATTTATTTGTTACTCAGTCACCACCGATAGAATGAGCTATGCATCAGCTTTTGTTTGTACAAACGTTCACACATTTTATTATGATCTTAAGTTGTTAATAGTCATTCATATTTCTTGCAAGAAAATTATTTGCACATTTTAAGATATACCTATATCAAGAGTATTAGTTAATTGGTTTTGTTACTCAGATTCTTGGAAATAGAGTTGAGACCAACTGACCAAGTTTAACTCTCTTTCTCTGTAGCTATAAAATTTGTCTACAAGAGTAATATATGCCATTTAAATTGATGGTTTCCCTTATTATTCTGTCTAACTACAGAAAATAATGCATACCACTCATTTCTAGTGCTAGACTTTACAATTCTTCCTGCTTACATTTTGTTTTTTATTTTCTAAACTTTTTCTTTCATCTGTTTCCTTCTACACTATCTCAGACCCAGACATTCTACTGATACAGTCTCACATCATCACTTTTTACGGTCAGTTATTTCTTATTTCTGTATCCCATTTTATCGACTATGCCATCCTGCACGTAAATGTGATTCTGATAAGTCAAGATCTGTGTGTGTATGCAAGCGCATGTAAATTGTGTAGTGCAGAAAAGAAGTATCCAACTTGTAAATTATTAACCAGACAATAACTGAATCCTAGAAGTATTTGATCTAACACTGATTAATAATACATTTATGTCTATGTTATTGTTAAATGTGTGTGACTGTTTATGATTTAACACTGATAAATTGTACATTCATGTATATTAATTTATTTAAATATGTGTGTTAATTGTGTAATGCAGAAGATATGTGTCTGATTTATAGATTTATTGACCAAACCCCAACTAATTTTTAACAGTTTTGATCTAATACTGTCCTATAAAATTGGTAACAGGAAAAGATGGCAGAATCAAATCTTGAGGAGCCCCTAAATTCATCTACATCAAAGCTCCCAGATTTTAAGAAATCAGTAAAACTGAAGTATGTTAAGCTGGGATATCATACTCTCATTACCCATGGAATGTACCTAGTTCTTGCCCCCTTTACTGTACTACTAGCACAGCAACTCTCCACATTTAAACGTCAAGATCTCTACGTTATCTGGGATAATCTTCAATACAACCTCGTATCTGTGATACTTTGTTCTGGACTTGTAGTTTTCATTTTAACCATTTATTTCTTGACTTGTCCTCGCCCCGTGTACCTTGTGGACTTCTGTTGTTTTAAGCCTCCAGACTCTAGTATATGTACAAAGAAGCTGTTTATGCAGCAATCGAGTTTAGTTGAGTCATTTAAGAAGGAGAGTTTAGAATTCCAGCGGAAGATCCTTGAAAGATCTGGCCTTGGCGAATCAACGTATCTTCCTGAAGCTATGTTCTGTACTCCCCCAAAAATATCCGTAGAATCAGCTAGAAAAGAAGCTGAGGTTGTAATGTTTGGTGCTGTTGATGGCCTTCTAGCCAAGACCAGTATTAAGCCGAAAGATATTGGCATTTTGATTGTCAACTGTAGCTTGTTTAATCCAACACCGTCTCTGACTGCCATGATTGTGAATCATTACAAGCTCCGAGGAAATATAGTCAGCTTCAATTTAGCTGGTATGGGTTGTAGTTCTGGTGTAATAGCTGTTGATCTAGCTAACAAACTTCTTCAGATTCATCCTAGTTCATATGCTTTAATCGTCAGCACAGAGAACATCACTCAAAATTGGTATTTGGGTAATGATCGTTCCAAGCTTGTCTCAAATTGCATTTTCCGAATGGGGGGTGCTGCGCTACTGCTTTCAAACAAATTCTTCGACAGATTTAAATCCAAATATCAATTAGTAAACACTGTACGAACACACAAGGGTGCTGATGATAAATGCTTTCGTTGTGTTTACCAAGAAGAGGACTCTGAAGGAATAATTGGTGTTACTTTGTCGAAGGAGGTTATGGCAGTCGCTGGTGATGCTTTGAAGACTAATATAACAACACTGGGGCCGCTTGTGTTGCCAATGTCTGAGCAACTGCTGTTTTTTGCTACGTTGGTTGGTAGGAAAGTGTTTAAGATGAAAATCAAGCCTTACATTCCTGATTTTAAGCTAGCTTTCGAGCATTTTTGCATTCATGCTGGTGGAAGAGCTGTTCTAGATGCACTAGAAAACAATCTGCAGCTATCTGAATGGCATATGGAGCCATCAAGGATGACACTTTACCGATTTGGCAACACATCAAGCAGTTCATTATATTATGAATTGGCTTATGCTGAGGCCAAGGGAAGGATTAGGAGGCGAGATAGACTGTGGCAAATTGCATTTGGATCAGGGTTCAAGTGTAACAGTGCTGTATGGAAGGCTTTAAGAACTATAAAACCAGGTGACAAATTTAACCCCTGGACTGCTGAGATTGACAAGTTTCCTGTAGATATTCCAAAGGTATCACACTTTTGAATTTTGAAACTGTTAGTTGGCTTTGTATAGTAAAGATAAACTTTAACTGTTCTCGAACATAGTATTTCTAGCTCCATACTGACCTTGCCGTAGTGTTTTAGTTGATTGAACATATGTTAAACTGCAGTACGTTTATATTGCATCTCCAGTAGGACATGTTAACTGAAGGGTAAGTGGTAACCATTGCGATAATTGTGTTTCAACATTGGAACTGGACATCGCCAGTTACCATGATCGCTACACTAAGACAAGACATTTGGAGAAAAAACATGCAATCCAATAGCCTGATTCGACAACTGCTTGCATCAAAGTGCACCAACAAGAGAAAAAGGTGTGCTATATATAAAAAGTTTGACCCTGCAATTTCAGCAAGTCATGCACCTTCCTGCTTCATCCCCAATCTCATGCACTGAAATGTAAATTCCCCGATGCACGATATTACAAGAACCAAGGATGATGAATCAGTCTCATTCCGTGTTAGAATGCCAAGAATATATTTATACATACACAAAAAGAAAACAAAAAAGTAACAGCATAATCACATTGCCAAATAACATTCTTGCAATAAGTCGCACAATCAGATAGTAACCTAGATTAAAAATTCCTACGATATGGATGCACAAATACGCATATCCATATTTTATAAAACAAACAGTAACTAACTCAGTTGCTTTACTAGAATCTAAAAGAAAATTGTTCTTGCATTGAACAATGCAACTTAAAGATAGTTTCCAGGCTCGAACTACTCCTTTGTAGTCTTGTTAATGAGTGACTTGTGAATGTGAGGAATCACACCTCCACCAGCTATGGTTCCTTTGATCAGAGTATCAAGTTCTTCATCACCTCGAATTGCTAGCTGTAAATGCCTTGGTGTGATACGTTTCACCTTGAGATCCTTACTCGCATTGCCAGCTAGCTCCAATACCTCAGCAGTCAAGTACTCCAGTATTGCAGCAGAGTAGACAGCAGCCGTGGCTCCTACTCTCCCATTTGCCGTGGTTCTCTGCTTCAGTAAACGATGAATACGTCCGACAGGAAACTGCAGATAGCAAACACATGATATAATTTAGAAGAAAGTTGAGGATTAAACTTTTTTACAGACAATCAACCTTAGCAGATTGGCCCTGTTCAGTCAATGTTTTATTAAAATAAAATTCAAGAACAGGGCATATAAATAACAAAAAATTCCCCTTGCCAGGCAAGGCCTAAAGGCTATGTTTGCTTCATTGATTATCCTTGGACAATTTAATATTTGCACTCTTACGTTTATGTTTCGAATCACTTAAACAGACATGCAAAAATTAAACAACTTATGAGAAATTAAAATTACACAAGTGCATAACAATGTTACTAACTTCAGTTACACACATAACGATTAATTACACATGCAACTTCCATTATCAAACAGAAGTCGAATAAACTGCAAACGTTAACAATTCACGTAAACACACGTGTAAAAACACATGTTAAGTAACTAGTTGTCTTAAAATCTCAAGGTATTAGGAGTTGAGCGTTAACAATTCACGTAAATACACGTGTAAAAACACATGTTAAGTAACCAGTTGTTTTAGAATCTTAAGACATTAGAAGTTGGGTATATCAGGAACACATATTTTCTTAATTGAATGCATGCACGTCGACACATACACAAACTTGTTAATTAACCATTCACGGAATTTGTAAGCATAAACATTATAAAATCGTCCAAACTCCAAATATTTTGAGATTTTGGACAGAACATATACACGTCACACATACACAAGCTTGTTAATTAACTATTCACGTAAATCGTAAATACATACATTACACAGACATAAACTTATTTGAGAAGGGGTGGGAAAGAGACCTGGAGACCAGCACGAGAAGATCGAGAGATGGCCTTCTTTTTAGTTTCTTTCTCTTTATCTTTCGGAGTTTTCCCCATAATAAATCCCTTGGCTCCTTTTCCCGACATTGTTTCTTCTTCTTTCTTGCTCCTTTTCTCGATTCGATAAAAATCTAAATAACTGAGATCTTAGATTTTCGAAGCTCCTCAACAAGCTGAAATAAACTCGTAACAAACTTGCACAAGATCGGAGAAGAGAGATGCACAAAGACGTGGATGCCCCTCTGTTTTAGACTTGTTTACTATGCTACTGCGGGGATTTTATAGTAATCTCTCGAGTCTTAATGGGCCTAGTTGGGCTCCTATTTCGATTCTGTTTCGGATGGACTACTTCGATTCTACTTTACTAATTTGTTTTCGATTTAAATTGTTATACCAATTTCCTGTAGGATTATTCTTTTTAAAAAAAATAAAGGTAATAATGGGTTTTTTCAAAAATACGGATTTTTAATTTTTTAAAAAAATTATGTTTTTTTAAAGTTTTTACTTGTAAAATTACATTTTTCAAAAAAATTTATAAAAATATGATTTTGCAACCTCATATATAGCCAAAAAAATTTTGAAATTATTTTTCATAAAATGTAAATTAAGTTGTACATCTGGTTACTTTTTGATTACAGATCATATTTTTCAAATATTTCTGAAAATAGTAAAAAAGATTTAAAAAATAATATTTTTGTTAATATCTCTTACTTTTTAAATTTTACTCAGAAAAATTTCAATTCACGTTAAATAATCTTTTGATATAGATGATTTAATGATATTACATTATTTTAAATAAAATAATATTATTCTATCCATAATAATTTTTTTAATATACATATACGATTGGAATATGGAAAGGTAATTATTATTTATTATAATATATAATATAGTAAATTTGTAAATTCAATACAATATAAACATTTTTCAAAAGGATTTTTTTTAATTTAATGAAAAAAAACTCAATAATTCGAATAATTTAATAAAAATTTAAGAAAATAAAAATATATAGTTTTTTTTTAAACAAAAAAAATATATAGTTATTATAGACTTTAAAATTTATATCTTCATCTATAATTTTTTTGTAAAATAAATAATCCGATTCCTAAATTATCTCGAAAACCAAAAATCTCTCCTCACACTCCTCTATATCAGTTAAAAAGCCCCAAAGTACATCCATCTCAATTTCAACTTATTCCCCAAGCTACCTATACACACAACTCTCTTGTATCTATATATTCATCTTCTCACCCCCAAATCTCGAATCAAACCCTAATAATGGCGAGCGTAGAGATCGAGAATCAACTAATCGAATTAGCCAAAGAAGAGACGTGTTCGGCGAAAGCCAAACAAGGGGAAGGATTGAAACAGTACTATCAACAACACATTCATGATCTTCAGCTTCATGTTCGTCACAAATCGCATAATTTGAATCGTCTTGAAGCGCAGAGGAATGATCTTAATTCCAAAGGTATGAGCTTTTTGATGTTTTGTGGTGGTTTGTGTTGTTTTCCCCAATTTTTTGGAACCCTAATTGGGGGTTTTTGGGGTTTTGTTTGGTTTTGTGAATTTGGGTTTGATTGGAGTTGTTTTGGTGGTGGTTGTAGTGTTGTTATGTTGAATTGATTGATTTTATTTGGTATTGGGATTGAATTGTTTGATTTAGAGTGATTATTGTTTGTTATTGGTAATTGAAGTATTGGGTTATGTTTTATATGTGGGGATGGTAGATATTGGGATTGGTTTGTTTCGTGTTTTCGTGAGTGTTGAGTAAAAGAATAAAGTTTGGGTTCAAAGATCAGGCCTTTTGAGTTTTGAGTAATATTGGTGAAATAACTTGGTTTAAAATTAGTGGTGAATGAATTAGGGGGTGTTGGGGTGAAAGCAAGACCGTTTTTAGATTACTAGATCCTCGTGAATTGAGTATGTCTGTTAGAGGTGTGAGAGTTGGCATCTGATGTTACTTTTGTTCTGTAACGTGGAAATTAGCTACTAGAACTTTTGAGTGGTGGGTTTGGCTTTTTTATTAAAGAAAGATGAAGAGAAATAGATAACGAGTTTGAGTTAACTGCTGAGAGTTGTATGCAGATGATGGTGTTTTTATATTGATAGTTGTTTTTCTCTGAGTAGAGATAGGGTACTTGTGTATTTAATGTGTTTGGCATTAGGAGAAAAAGGCACATTGACTCTCATTGTTACTTTACATCGCAAGTCAAGTCATTTCGCCTTTTATTAAGCATGGGTTTTTATACTGATAAGTGCTTGTAATTAATTTGTGCAGTGAGAATGCTGAAGGAGGAGCTGCAGCTTCTTCAGGAGCCAGGATCATATGTTGGTGAAGTTGTTAAAGTGATGGGGAAATCGAAAGTCCTGGTCAAAGTAAGTCGTTTTGGAACTATTGTGGTTAAATTTGATTTGATATGAATATCTTAATCATACCATTTTTTATCTTCGGCATGTTATTTCCATGTCAAAGTCTGCAAAAGTCAGTTCACCCTACGTGTTTATTTCTCCTATCTACAATGCTATCAGTCATTTAACTGATGTTAGTGAATGTATGTTTTGATTTGTCTTGCTCTTATATTCTTTTTCCTCCAGGTCCATCCAGAGGGAAAATATGTTGTTGATATTGACAAGAGCATCGATATTACAAAGATAACTCCATCTACAAGGGTTGCTCTTCGCAATGACAGTTACGTCCTCCACTTGGTTTTGCCTAGCAAAGTAGATCCCTTGGTGAATCTCATGAAAGTTGAAAAAGTTCCTGATTCTACGTATGACATGATTGGTGGTCTTGACCAGCAGATCAAAGAGATCAAAGAGGTATGCTCCTACAACTTTCGCCTGTTAGGATATAAATGTAGTTGCATATGTAGTATATCGCTGGACCTGAATGCAGAAGTGTATGATAATTCACGTCATTTTATTTAATTTTCAGGTCATTGAACTTCCGATAAAACATCCTGAATTGTTCGAGAGTCTTGGGATTGCTCAGCCCAAGGTACACTAGCAAATTGATATATTCATCTTGTATGAGAAAATCTAATTTCTCCAGTGTCCTTCCTTTTCACTTATAAACTAATGCCTTTTCTATTATATTTTGTAGGGAGTCTTACTTTATGGACCACCTGGTACCGGAAAGACCTTGTTGGCTAGGGCAGTCGCACATCATACTGATTGTACCTTTATCAGGGTTTCTGGTTCTGAATTGGTCCAGAAATATATTGGGGAAGGATCACGAATGGTTAGAGAACTTTTTGTTATGGCAAGGTCAGTTTCACACACTGTAATTCTGCTAATGCATCATCATTTTTTACTTTAATCCCTTTTCTGGATTTTCCGTATATTAAAGCTCTCCTATACTTGAACCACAGCCTTAAAATGCCTCATGAAAAAGTAAGCCTATATTGTTTCCTGGTTGATAATGTAAAAGTCCAGTATTTAATATTAATATACCAGAATACACTTGTAAATATGTTTATTGCATTGTGCTGTGACTTCCATCAGCAGTGCATCTTGCAGAAGAATTTAGTACAGATCTTGAACAAGAAATGCAAAATATTTTTGATTCATAAATAGATCATGGTGTGATAAACCATTTGACCCGAAAAGGAAAGGAAACTCTAAATAGTATAATCAAATTTTGTGACATTTGTTTTTTAAACAGATATTCTGTTAGTATCAATCTGACACTCTTATGGAATTTACTTCAGGGAACATGCTCCATCAATTATATTTATGGACGAAATTGACAGTATTGGATCTGCGCGAATGGAATCTGGTAGTGGCAACGGTGATAGTGAGGTGCAGCGGACAATGCTTGAGCTCCTCAACCAATTGGATGGCTTTGAAGCATCAAACAAGATCAAGGTAATTTCTGTAGCCATAACTAATGGAGGAATACTAAGTTCTTTTAATTTAATTGTGTTTCTGGTAAAACAACTAAAGTGGCACCTTTTCAGGTTTTGATGGCCACAAATCGTATCGATATTCTGGATCAAGCCCTTCTGAGACCTGGACGAATTGACAGGAAAATTGAGTTCCCAAATCCCAATGAAGACGTAAGTAGTACCTTGCCTTTTGTTAGACACAATATTAAGTTTGCTGGTTACTGTATTCTGTACAGTATTATGATTTGCTGAAAGAATCGTTGTTTACAAATTTATATGCACTCGGGCAAAAAGATAATCTGAATTAGTTTAGCTTAGTGGATATCCTTATCCCTGTCATTGCACTGGTTTTTGTGTATATTCATGTAGGACCAGTATATACAACACCTTGTTCAAAGGAATGTTATACTTTTGGCGTAACCTTTCCATTATTAGTAAAGAAATTAAAATAGAGCAACTACATGTTATTTTAGTTCTACAACTTCGTTATATAGACAACACTTTCCCAAGTGCAAAAGAAGGAAGTTGTGTAATTATGACCTTTTGAACCCAGTTTCCACATCCATATTAGGAATAAAGAAAATTATATGGTACACAATTTCTCTTTATAACTTGCCATTAGAAATTGATTATTGAGTGAGTTTAGTAATATTGAATTTGAGATTTTTCAAGAGCTTGTTCTTAATTTGTTCGTGGTTGTATACAGTCTCGATGGGATATTTTGAAAATTCATTCTAGAAAAATGAATTTGATGAGGGGCATTGACTTGAAGAAGATCGCAGAAAAGATGGGTGGTGCCTCAGGTGCAGAGCTGAAGGTATGTTTTCTTTGACTTTTTTACCATTGCATATGCACTATACTGACGTAGCAGGTCAAAATGCATGTTGATTCCACTTTGTAGAATTTATTTTTTACAGATACATACAACTTTAACTAGGTAGCTTGATGTACTGCATATATTTGCTTATTTAATTGGATATAAATCTCAATTTTATACATCTCCAGGCTGTGTGCACGGAAGCAGGAATGTTTGCTTTGAGGGAGAGGAGGGTTCATGTGACTCAGGAAGATTTTGAGATGGCTGTGGCCAAGGTAATGAAGAAAGACACTGAGAAAAACATGTCTCTTCGGAAGCTGTGGAAATAAGCAATTTTATGGCGAAGCTGAGGTTACTGAAAGCACGAGGCCTGTTACGTGTATTTGGTTTATGTATGTTATCAGTAATACTTTTTCTGTTATGTATTTATGCGTGGAGATGGATTTGAAACTCTTGACAGCTGTATAACCAAGCAGTCCTAGATTATGTTTTCGCCCACTTTATTCATCATAGTGTTTGTTTTTAATGATCATAACATTTTTTCTTGCTTTCTCATTTGACAAATAAACACTTCTTGCAAATTCTATGCCGTAGCATACTGATTCTGACAAATTAAGTAGTACTAGTGTATACAATATCTTCCATTTGGAGCTCAAAAGGTACATAGTGATGGAAAGAACTTTTCAAGTTACTAAAAGTTACACATAAACGGCAAAGTAAAAGAAATTGAACTTGTCTATGTTTGCTTGTTTTTAATTGTTGTTCATCAACTCTAGAACATATCAATTAGGACGTGGAAAGCATTTGTCATTTGAACTTGCGCTTTGTTTTGTGTATTTTATAAGGAGCAAACTTTTATCATAGCAGACTTTGCTGGTATTTAGCACCGTAATACAAACTATTTTAAAGTTTAATACGACCGTGTTCGGCAATTAACTATTAGCTATAGCGGATTGAATTAGCTGTTTTGACTGATTGAGTAAGCTGTTTTGACTAGCTGATTGAATTTAGCTGTTTTGAACAAAACTGTTTGGCAAGTAGCTTTTCCAATTAGCTTTTTGTATACATGAGTTGAAAAGGCTCCTCCAAGTAGTTTCTTCAAAATTAGTATTTTGGGACCAAACAACTACTTCAAATAGCTAAGTATCAAACATTACCAGTTTATTTGTCAAGAAGCTAACTTCCAAACAGGATCTAAGTGAAACCGGACTTTCAGAATTGAAAGTTACTTAACATCCGTACCTAATACATACTGTAAGTTTGCTCAGCGAACACTCGCGGGATCAGGATTCGTCTAATGGCCAATAGTTTAGCTTTATACAGGCCAGTCGTTTAGCTTTATACATGTTGTAACAAAGTTGACCAGATAAATCTCAAATATCTTATTTGAAGCAAAATTTCAGATGACAAAAAAAAAAAAAAAAAAAAAAAAAAAAAAAAAAAA
>PHNY01262734.1:448-10531 GCA_003724115.2 Anethum foeniculum
CTGAGTTGAGTTAAGTCCTCGAACTAAACAAATAGGCTATGTCATATGCCTTTCAAACTTCCTTTTCCTTCTTCCTTGATTTTTTCTGATTTTTTTTGGTTTATTAAACTACTTAGGGGAATACTTAAATCATCATCATTAGTGACAGTTGGATTACTTTCATACTTATATACTTGTTTCTTCTTTTTCATCAGTTCTACAAACTCATCATCACAATCACTAAGATTCATATTATAGTCACTGTCGTCATTACCATCCTCACCTCTCCACTCTCTGCATTCTTTTCCTTATAATCAGAATCATTTTCACTAGAATGATCATATATTTCCTAATCATCACATGCAAGGTCAATGTACAAATCAATTCTTCCATCTTCATAGTATGATAACAAATCTGTTCTATACTATTATCATTTCACAACAACTTGCAATAATAATCATTAAATAAAGAACAGGGCTTGTGCCAATATATCTTAAATTCTTTATAATGAAGTCCATTTTGTCGGTAGTTCTCGAACGTAGGAAGAGACACGATAGTCTGATTAGAAAGAGGCTCGACTTTACCTCATTTAGAGTTTTTGACACCATTCTCATTAGCGAACTCGCCTTCATGATAAATATATAATGTAATGTCGTCCAACTGCAAATACACAAAATCACAAATTAATACTCCCTCCGTCACTCTCATTTTTTTAAATTTCGGAGAGAGTGTCTGACATGCATTTTAAGGTGCATATGAAGTATAGTTCCGTAACTTTTTTTATGATTTTATTTTTTAAAATAAAAATTGAATGTTTATTTTTTTTTATTTAGGATTTTTTAAAAAAAACAAGGTTATGTGACTATACTTTATATGCACCTTAAAATGCGTGTCGGACACCCTCCGAAATGTAAAGAAATGAGGGGGACGGGGGGAGTATCATGAAAGAACGATTATAACATAACCATAGTTAATAATGATTTCACAGTAATGTAAGTTAATAACGTGAACCTTAATTACCTTATATAGTAAAAAAAATTGTGGTCAGAGAATCGAGTATAAAATTTTCTTATATCCTCCTTTTATCAGTTAGAACCCTAAGCCCTAAATTCATACTACCTTTTGTGATATAATGAGATTATTAATATAATTAGGGTATTAAACAGTCACATGCTTTCCTTGTGTTGTATATTTTCACATAAATTTCATTATTTTTTAATTAAAATGCACTATAAGTTTAATTAAAATTAAATTTTAAAAAATCATGTAATATTAAAAAAAGTTCGTATATCGCACAGGTTCCAAATTAGTTCTAACTAAAACACATACAGGTCTAACAAATTTACAAACCTGTTCTAATTGAAATACTTGATCCATACAGTGTTCGAGCTTTATTACCAATTTTTTTTTATTATTTAGGCCTAAAACAGATACAAACACATATTAAATCCTAATTATTTTAAAAATTATTTTTAAGAGTATTATTATTTAAATATTTTGTTACGGACCTAATTATTCTATAAATGTATACTAAGTAAAACACATACGGACAAAACTATTTAAAGAACACTAGATTATAATAAACAAAATATTAAAACTTTGATAGTCGGCCGGTACGGTACTTGTTGAATTTACTTAATTACCCTTACTTAATTATATCGTTATTTTTACATAATTACCCTTACCTAATTAGTACAAAAACCAATTACTTTTTTAAACTAAAACACGTTACCTTTTTTCCCCAACTAAAACACCTCTTTTTTCAAAAATATCATAGATAATTCTATTTAATAACCAATTACCTTTTTTCTACTAAATATATTACCCTTTTTATTTTAAATAAAAAAACTTAGATACCTTTTCTATTCTAAATAATAAAACTTAGATACAAACACATTTTTAAAGAATAATTACTCTAAAAATCTTTTTTAGCAGAGTTATTATTTAAAATTTATTGCTACTGGCCTAACTATTTTACAAATGTATTCTAATAAAAACACATACGGGCGAAACTATTTTAAAAACCTATTATAACTAAAAGACATATGGACCTAACTATTTTACAAATCTATTCTAATTAAAATACTTGATCTGTGCAATAATCGAGTTATGTTACCTATTTTTTATTATTTAGGCCCAAAACAAATACAAACACATATTAAATCCTAATTATTTTAAAAATCATTTTTAAAAGTATTAGTATTATTTAAAATTTATTTTTATGGGCCTAACTATTCTATAAGTGTATACTAAGTAAAACACATACGGGCCAAACTATTTATTTTTCGAAAAGCCGACATGCGGGCCTAACTATTTTACAAACCTATTCTAAGTAAAACAGATGTAACTATTTTATTCACATACATCTCTACCCTCATCGTATAAAACCTATTTTAAATATTTAATTTACTTAAAAATTTATCATAGCCAAACATAAACACCAATGTCAATTCAGCGCCGATTTCAACAACCTACAATAAATAAATAACTGATACTTTATTATCATAAATAAATGTAACAGTAAAAATACATCTCCATACTAACTTATTTTTTTAACAAATTCTACTAATAAATTATTAGATTTTAATAAAATAGCAATAATATAAAAACAAACCGTGCATCACACGGGTCTTAAACTACTTATATTTTGATAGAGAAAATATTAAAAGTTTGTTTAATCAGTTAATATGGTACTCGGGCTCTGTTACTTAGTTTTAATATTTAGGCCCAAAATAGATACAAACACATATTTTAAGTCCTAAATACTTTAAAAATCTTTGTTAAGTGTATTACTATTTAAAACTTAATGTTATGGGTGTAACTATATCACAAATGTATTCTAATTAAAACACATACATGCCAAACTATTTTAACAACTTATTATAACTAAAACATATATGAGCCTAATTATTTTATAAACGGGATTAATATCTAAATCGTCACTTGTTTTATCTAAATATATCAAATTAATCACTGATTTCTAAAGTGACTCAATTTAGTTACTAATTTGAAATTTTTTATCAAATTAGTCAGTAAAAAGTTGAAATTTTGTATCACTTTACTCATTACCAGATGATCTTCTTGATACAAATTTTCAAATCAGTCTCTAAGTTGAGTCATTTTTGAAATTAATGGTTAATTTGATATATTCGGATAAAACGAGTAACGAGTTTGATATTTATCTTTTTTAGTTGGTATGACAGTTGGATTTTGTTACTTAATTCTTATTATTTACGTCGAGAATAGATACAAACACATATGTAGTCCAAATTATTTTAAAAAAAAAAGAATTAAGAGTATTATTATTTAAAACTTATTGATATACGCCTAACTATTTAATAAATGTATTCTAATTAAATTAATTACGTGCAAGACTTTTTAAAAACGTATTCTAACTAAAACAGATATGTGCCTTACTATTTTAGAAACATATTCATATTAAAACACATGTAAGTATTTTATTTACACGCATCTCTACTTTCTTCGTATAAAATCTATTTTCAAAGTTTAATTTATTTAAAATTTTATTACAACACAAATACAAATACATATGTCAATTCAACACTGAGTTGAACAACTTGCAATAAATATATAACTATTACTTATTATCACAAATACATGTTATAGTAAAGCACAAATCTCTATACTTAATTTTTCAACAAATTCTACTAATAAATTATTAAGTATTATTAATAAAGTAATAGTAATTTAAAAACAAACCGTGCGTCGCACAGGTTTTTTAAATTACACACATAGATGAGGGTGAATAGGTGTTATGGCTAACTAATACCGATATTTATAAGTTACCACGTATTTATCAAACTGTCGAGACAACTTCTTGTTAGATTCGAAAATATGCTGTCAGCGAGCTGACAATTGATATGCAATGCAAAAAGTAAGTAACAGCAAGGAAACAACATACATCAATTTTAGCCTGGTTTAACCCCTAACCCTATGGTCTACGTCCTGATCTCTTACCAACTTGGTAAGAGAATATATTATTAATCTCTGAAATGATACGATAACAAGATTCAATAATATATCTCCCTTTATCCCTTGTTCCTGATAGCAGCTGGCTGATAACACCTATCCCCTTGAGTCAAATTCTCTCTAAGCCCTATACTAACCCAAGTATAGCCTTCTCTAGCAAACTAACTCCTTGAACTCTTGTTATCCAAGCTCAACTATCCAGCAACAAAATATTACACCTTGAACAATACAATTCGAATAAAAAAAACTACAACTCAAAACTATGAATTCAATATAGATTTATGTATATATAAACTAGAGCTCAAACTAAAGATATTCAAATGAATACGAGTTGTGTTTTCAGAAAGCTTGGTGTGAATCTCGTGATCACTTGTAAAATGAACATGCCATAATGTATTTATAAGATAACTAACGTTCAAATAATCAAACAATACATAACAGTCTTGAGTCCAACTCTCACGTTTGTTTGTTATGGTAATTTAAATTTAACATCTTACAAACCAAGTTTAAACTGAAGATAACATAGATAAAATGTTTATAAACTTGGTCTGCGGTTTGGTTAGAAAATATAGTGTTTAGGTTATAGTTTAGATTATCCAAACCAAATTACAACGGTCTTGATTCCAACTCTCACGTTTAATTTGTTTGCTTAATTCAAACCCTAACTTACACCTATATTGCCTGTATTTTGAAGGTGGTTAAAGAATAAAAATGATTTTATAAAAGACACCTTCTATACATATCAACCCACATATGTAGATGTATCTGTATTAGAGTCCTTACAAGTGAAGTCCTATAAAATCTCCTTGAAAATCGGACTTAAACTTGATATTTAACAAATTCTAGGCAGAGGCTATCAGGTTGCTAATAAACTAGTTCCAAATCCAAATCTACCATATCAAACCAACAATTAAAACCATATTCAGAAACCAGATAAAGCAAACCAATCAACAAAGGCTAACTGAATAGCCAAGTTCATAAACCAACAAAACCAACACTTAGTTCAAATAGCTTAAAAAACTTAAAAAAGAACTTAACCCTTCCCTTTTAAAATCTACTCCCCCTTAATCATTAAAAAGGAAAAAAATTAAGTAGTTTTTGCTAGAAACAAGGTCCTCAACATAACTAGGCGGGGGAGGGGGGTGAATGACTAGTTATCAAACTCTTTTCGAATTGAAAACTTTAAACAAAAATATCGAGTGATTCAGTAAGTAAACAATAAGAACAACACACGATATTAATTCAATCTACTTTATATTAATAAAGTAAATCGCTACTACAGCCCTAAGATAAACCAGAGATGATTTATCTTAGCTTCTCTCAATAAAGTGAATTCTCAAGTTTGCTTACAGAGAAGAAAAGAAAAATACAATACAATACAAAAGATATATATCTCTCATACGCTGTGCACATACAATTTCAGTGAGCTGTGTCTTGCCAATCCAGTGAAGGCACGTTAACCCTAGTATGGTCCCTTTGTCATTCTGTTACCACCTTCCCGTATTGTTAGCAATGTGTCTCATTTCCTTCCTCTCCAAGTTTTGCTTTAGATTTGACATCTGTCCATGAACCACCTCTATGTACCAGTTGCTGCAATGATTGTTCCCCTTACCCTCTGAATTATACCTTTATTTTTCTTGTATTAGAATTGCTCATCTAAGAATATTGTGAACTCAGATATTGTCTTGACTTCACTATACTATATTGCAATGTAGCTCAGGCTTTAGACTTCATAGTATAAGGACTTCACGATATAGTCTAAATGCTGACTTTGCGATATAGTAGACTTCACGACATCTTCAACTATGCGATATAGCATTGCACCACATCACTACAAAAGCTCTTCTAGACTTCACTATATTTGACTTGGAGTGTCTTCTGTAACATTATTCAAGTTGTTCTTCATTCTGCTGCTTGATCAATCTTCGATTGAGCTTCTCCCAGAAATATTTATTTCAAACTACTATTTACAGAATGTTACACTGAAAGCTCATATGCTCATTGTAATCATTGAGCAGTCTACAAGTAATTACATAATGCAAGTGACAAGACAAGTATTGTGAGAACCTATCACTACTCAAACTGGTAGAAACCATTTTACCAAGTAAAATAACAATGTCACTTGAGTAGGCTTGTTATGATGGTATAGACTGTCATGTGCCCAACAATCCCCCCCAAATTGTGAGTAAGAAACTTAGACACAATTTTAAGTCTACTAACAAGCCTACCATACATAAAAGATAAACCATATAAGAACTGTATGAATTGCAAAAACAAGTATTTTATATGAAAACTTACAGCAGAGAAATTCTTTCCATCTTTATTTCTTTGAAGATGTTGTGGGCAAATATCCATCTTTGACAAAGTCTTTCAAGATCCTCAACACTTCTAATTCCTATGCTGCCAATGCCACTGGCCTCTTCTGTATCCTTTCAATGATATGAATGATTGTGTGTTTATTGTTCATCTTCAAATTTCCAGGAATTTTCAGATGGCTTATGTCTAGTTCCAGATTGGTAAATCATAGTCTTAGGATATAGACATATTTCAGACAGCTTTTGTGGCTGACTATTGAGAAACTCATGATAGAGATCCTTGTTATTAGTTCCATCACTTTTAATTAGTGACAGGAGTGCATCAACTTCAGTGTACCTGAGATTCATCAAGGTGTCAATTTGTAGATGCCAAATCAGTGTTTTGTTGTTTGACACTAAGACTATCTCCTTCATATATATTTCTCCTATCTTCCTTGGTAACACTATGATGAAGTTTACTCTGCTCTTGATCACCCTCAAATGCCTCTTGAAATCTCCTCTTATTTTCTCTTTTAGATCCTTTAAAAACTTCAAAAGGTTAAGTCATGATATTCATTTAGCTAAGCTACTTCTTGAAGTTTGGCATGTGTTAACAGTTGCACTTGTACTGAATTACCATCTTTCTTTATTAGAACCTGACTGATAGGTTGAGGATTTAGCATTGTGCTTGGAAAGTAGGTGCATTCAATAATCTTTAATTTTCCCTCAGCATCCTTAACTTTCACTCTAGCCAGCTTTATAGTTTTTACTTCTTCCTCAACTTTATTGGACCTGTCTGCCCTTGACTTCTTTAGAACTATGGTCTTGTTGATCTCATTACTCTTGTTCACATCCTCATCATGCTCATGCTCCTTCTTCTTTCCCTGCTTCTTCTCCCCCTTAGGCTTATTAAAGACAGATGGCAGTGAAGCTTCTACAGGAATTTTCAAATGTGCCATGATTTGTGTGAGCATCTATTGTTGAGTGAGGAGAACATCATTTGTAGTTGTAGCAGAGACTTCAACCTTTACATCAACTTTCTCCAGGCGACTCTTCAATTCAGCATTCAACTCTTTTAACTCTTTAACAGTCTTCTCCGAAGTCTGCATCCTATCAAGCAACTGAGCAGAGGAAAAGCAATCCAAGGATTTTTTCTTCAGTGCCTCAACTTCTACCACAGATAGTTGATGAAGTGGCACTTCAGTAGGTAGCATATTTCCATATTGATTTTGCCACATCATGTCACATTTTGCATTGATAGATAAGTTTTTCTTGATGAGTTCTGAAACAGCTGAGAAAGTTTGTTTGAAGGAGTTGTTCTGTGAGTGGCTTCTGAATCTATACTACTAATCATTTGCTTGATCTTAGCAACTTCATGAATTTCAAAGGCCATTTTAGCTCAGCAACTTCATGAATTTCAAAGGCCATTTTAGGAAGGGCTTTCACAAAATCATATTTGATCTCCTTAATGTGATTCAGAGTGTGAGTCTTCAAGAGATCGACTTTATATTTCATTCCTTTCCCTAAAAGATTCAGACATTTAAGATTGAGCTTGGTAGAGTCATTCAATGCTTCATATAGGTTTGTAGGAGAAATATCATTAGCACATGACCCGAGAGACATTAAATACTCCTGTCTAATCTTTGTAAGAGCATCCTTCATCTCCACCTTGTAACAACTGTCAAGCCAAGCATCAGCATTTCCTTTTTCTTCAGCTTCATTGACTATTTTGGCATTTTGAACTTCCATGTCCTGCTGATGCTCCAAGAGTATAGCTTGATAGTCAGTACTAGGCAAGTTGGATGTGGCTAGATGTTATGCAATTTTAGAGAGCCCAGCTAACTGATCTTCATAGTCAAAAGACCTCGTCAATTCCGGATCAGTAGATGGTCCTGCAACATTGTCATGTTGCACAGGATGCAGCCATTGATTGACAAAGTGAGAGCTAGGGCCTGGCCCCTCTGGAATGGATGAGGATTCCAAGCCAAGATGAGTAGGAATTTGACTCTGAGAGTCCAGTTGTTGAATAACTGTGGGGTCTACTGATGTCTCCACAGATGTGGGATGAGATACATTAGTAGCCTTATTTGTCATTGCTGACACATCCTTCAAAACATCCTGAAAGATGAGTGAAGGTGATGTTGGCACAGTGTCTTCATTAAAAACTGGTGAAACCACTGTGTTTGTGTTGGTGTCATTAGAGCATGCCCCAGCATGCATCTTCTGACTAACTGAATGTTGTTCCTGGGTGCTGAGAATAGTGTCATGCACTATGTCACTTTAAATTGGCTCAACCACTGATTGGAATAGTTGTTGATTAATGTCTAGAGTCCCAATTTCTTGGTCCTCCAGCTGAGAAGAAATTTAAGTGTTTAAGATTTCTGAAAGAGAAGTTGGAATGAGAGGTGATTTTGGCAACTCCTCCTGATTAAGAATAGGAGAAGTTTTAATTCCCATGTGTTCTCCACTCAAGTGTTCTCCTTGTACCAACTCTTCAAGAGTGTATTCTTGAGGATGTGCAGACTCTTTACAAGATGTAGTAAGGAGAATGCTCTTTTCAAAATCTGTGACTTGTTGAGAAGACAGAGATAGTAATAGGTTTTCCCCTTTCTATTAAATTCAAGTCATGTTGGGAGGACAAGGAAGTTGATTGGTTTTTTGACTTCTTTGGTCTGGTGAGAGGTGAATCAGTTTTCTCACTTTCTAATTCTAAATCAGCATCATCATGAACTGATGCAATGCCTTTCCTCTTTATTCTTTTACTAACATAAGTCTTTTGAGAGACTGATGTAGTTATCTTAGTAGGAAGTCTGTTAGTGTTTGATGAAAGAGGCTGTGGGGGGTTAGCGTTGCTTGGGTTAGGCTGATTTTGTACACCTTCAGCTTGAGCAACACTTGTCACACTAAGTTTATGAAATGTTGGCTGAGTAAGTGGATAACATTTGAACATATCACTCATATGATATATTATGCACAAAGGAACATCCACTTGATTCCTAGTTTCTAATTTCGCAATGAGAATTTTGGACATAGAGTTAGGATAAGTCAATCTTGATGTATCTATTCTAGCATCAGTAACAAGTTTATCATTTCTATAATTTAATACAGACTGAATGAATCTAGGATAGAAAATTTTAGAGCCCCTACCTCTTGGAGATTTTGCCCAATCTCTGAAAGAGTTCTTTCATGATGATTGTTCCTACATTGATCTTCCGGTTGTAAATTAGCCATCTTTACAGCAACATGACTAATTTGATCTCATCCGATTTTTCTGTACAGAAAGGCCTTTTGTAGAGCATCAAAGAATAAGGATCATTCCTTCCTCACAAACCTTTTGTTCAGCATGGCTAAATTGATTCCACTACTATACCTGATAAAGTTCAAGAATTCAATCATCTCCTCATTAGTTGCTTCAGCTACAAGCCCCTCATGTGGTAAATCCAAATCTTTGTACATCTCAGTTTGGTTGAAGGTAACAATTGTTCCTTTGATATTACAGCTAATTTCCAATGATGTTGACCCATCCTCTAACCCAATCTCGGTACAGGTAGCTGTTCTTCAGAATTCCTCCAACACTTCCACATACAGTGTGGGATTTGCAGTAAGAGCTCCTCTGAGATAGGATGAATTTAAAAAGCGAACAAAGCATTTGTATTGATCTTTGATGTCATTCTCAGCAGGAAAGGTTAAGTAGTTTGTGGTTGTAACACCCCCAAATTCCCTACAGGAATCCAGGTTGCCACACCTCTTGCGGAATAATCAATCACCTGCTCACAATATAAACTACAACAATATTCATAATAAACATCATCTTCTACTC
>PHNY01262745.1:0-16065 GCA_003724115.2 Anethum foeniculum
ATAATATATATATATATATATATATATATATATATATATATATATATATTAATGGACTGCAAGTTTTTTCAGTTCAATGACTCACTTACAAGTTGGGCTTGGATTCAATTATGATTAAGTCTTTTAATCCTTTTCATAATTAATGACACAATATGAGACTTTTAAAGGCAATTTAAGCCTTTTTTAATTAATAACACAATAAGAGACTTTGAAAGACAAAAGAAATAACGAGGATACTGGTTTGTGTGCGATTATTTTGATTACAAATATTATATAGTTAATATATATATAATAATAATAATATTATTATTATTGGATAGTTTCATTATTGTAATAGTTTTTTTATTATTGGATAGTTTCATTATTATAATAATTTTCTTATTATGTATATAAACCTCTTATATTGTAATTGAGAACATGTTTTATTATAATAAAATCCTACTTTTCTTCTTTTATCCCTATACTTTATCATAAGTAATTTACATTGATCATTTTATCTTCGAAGTTAACGGTTCGTTTATATGTTGACTGCAGTTTTTAGTGTTCCTGATATATTTTTAAAAGTTTAAATTGAAAATGTAGTAGGTTACTTTCTTTATTTAGTCAAATATAAATTATGAATTGGTGATTGTTTTGAAATGTAATGCTCCATAGAAAGGCGTCAACGGTTAGCAAAGGACAAGAAGATGATCGATTAGTTGCATATTTTATCTGAAATGGCCTTTAACTGGATGTCGGATCTAAAATGGCCCTTCAAAGTTCAAAGGTGATAAGAGAGTTGAAGTTTCTGATAAAAAGCTAACTGCTTATAACCATAAATTTGTAGCTATTATGTCCATTAGTTAGACAGAGCTAACATGAATTTAGAACAATTTTAGCTAGATAGTTCGTAATTATTATTGATTTTGTACTAGTTTGGTGTTTTATTACCTAAATATGAAAAAAAAAATGTATATCAAATTTTCACAACAAATGATACCGGACTGAATTTTTTTTAATAAAAAATTATTTGCAAATTTGATATATTAAATTTTCTTTGAAATGAGAAAAGGATTCTCAATTATTGATTTTTATAAAATTAGAAGAATTAGAGAAGAATATGATAGAATATTGTAAAGTAAGTAATTTTCATGTATCTTCATGTTAAGAAAAGTAAATAATATTTTTGGTAATTTCTCAAAAAAAATTTAGTTATATATTTCTAATTAAAATGTGATGTGCTTCGTATAAATGTTTTACTTTTTTTTTGTCATGTGAGCTTTATGTAATTTTATATTTTTAAGTTTTTCATTTTTATTTTTAAAAAACATTTAGATAATTAGATGGGTGATCGGAATGGGAGCAGGAATGAAAAGCATAAAAATGAATAAAATAGGAATGAAATTTAGTTATATATTTCTAATTAAAATGTAATTTAATTAAATACAGAACTAATAGTAATATACAAAATTGAAGTTTGGACTCACTCATGAATCAGACACTTCCAAAACCTGCTTAGAAGTCATGAGATACTAGTTCACGCTGATTTAAAAATTCCATTTAAAAGAGTGATTTTAGATAAATAAAAGTTTGATGTAGAGGTGCAGATTGAGTAGAGGACCAAATACCAATAATTGGAAGAAAAGAAGCATGCAGGATTTTTGCTACCAAATTACAAACGGATATTCGGTTGTGATGATGGGACATACGCTTCTGTCCACCTAATCTTCCACGTTTTGTATATATCTGCAACAAAATATCCTTCCTATTATTTTCTCAAACAATTTTCAGAGCTAAGACATGTATTCAACACAAGTTTTAAGATAAAAAATATAATTGATAGACAAAAGTTAACGTTTCGAAAACAGTTCTCAAACTTATTCCCGAAAATTGAGTTATAACATTACAGGTGATTATTTTTTTCAATAAATCAAAATGGACTCGCCTATATTCATAATAATGCGTCACGTGTTATTTAGAAAAAATTTTGACATGAATATTTGGTATTTGGAATACGTAGCACGACTCTTACAGGGAAATGTTAGATTTACTTCAAGTATTGGATATTTTTCGTAAGTAATTTGTTCCACGTTATGTGAGCAATATATATATAAAGTTTCGAGCACTTCAATAAATAATATTTTATATATCTCATCTCGTATCTGCTAATATTTATGCATGCGAGTTAATTTATTTTTTTATACATTTTATAAAATGCGAAATAAGTACTTGTTGATAAGGTATTTTTAGTGTAAAAATGTTTGAAGTTGCACATTTTAAAATGCATGGAATGAAAGGTAAAGTAACTTTTTTTACCTAAAAATGTTTGAAGTTGCACGTTTTGAAATGCCTACAATTGTTGTTGAGTTTTGCAAAAAAATCAGTTAAAATACAATAGTAGCTATATGAGTTACATTGCACTTTAAATGATCAAAAGAAAAACGAAGTATGTTGTGCTTGTGCATCTCTGCATTCATGTTTTGTACAAATCACTATTGATTATACACATATGTGTATATGTTTACAATTTTGAAATCAAGAGCAAGAATTTTATAGGATATATATTAAACAAAAAATTAGTTTAACCACCGAAAACTGGTGTGATCAATGCATGCCTACATGCAATGTTGTGGTTTAGGACTCCTCCTCTGGTTTCTGATCTTCAGTACTCTCCTCCTCAGCTGGTGCTTCTTCCGGTGGTGCTTCTTCTGCCTTTTCCTCGGACGTGCCTTCTGCATGCCCCTCTTCTGATTCTACAGGTGCTACTGCGCTTTTAATCTTAGCAGCCTCGAGCACGTGACGGTAATTTCCCTTCTCCAGGAAGAGTTGAGCAAAATGGTGTTTGCAGTAGAGAATTCCATCAAGTGCAGCATAAGATGAATGTGTAAGAGGACACCCTCCATGAGCACACTTGAAACATGGTTTATGGTATGATTCTCCCTCCATCATAATCTAAATTTGTTAAGCAACATTTAGCTTCACATTAATAATAAGTCTTCTTCTTCTTCTTCTGTTTTTTTTTTAAAGGTAAGCGGTGTTTTTAAAGAAGGCCCCTACGTGAAATATACCTATCAATAGATTGTTCCCGAATCCTCATATATATAATTTAATTAATATATCGGATAAACTAAGGCTAGCAGTACCAAAAGAGTAGCAATAACCTTATGTTTCATATAGAGATTTCTTATCGGATTCAAGCCAGTAATCCTCAGTTGTATATATAGAGTCCTAACTTTTATCATATATAACTCGGAAGTTTATCGAATATATATATATATATATATATATATCTGAAATGCTGATCACAAACCTTCTCAAATGGATAAACAGTTTTCTGACAAGCTGCACATTTATCCTGAGTTCCAGAGAACAAGGAAGAAAGCTTGCTAGGAGCCTTGGTCTACACAGATTAAAGAAAATTTGTAAACAAACTAGTTATGTAGCAATAGAATTATACAAACAATTGTTCATGTTGTAATAAGATTTTTGAACAGGTTAGCTTAATAGAGTAAAGGGACAGGATATATGTAGATATAATGTAGAATTCTTGATCTGAACTTACTATTGAATTATCTCTCTCAGGCTTTGCTGTGAGAACAAGTCATGATCATCAGGGCAAAAACAGTTAGTGAATTATACAAGAAGAATTATTAAATTAGTATTTACTTGCTCAATCAAATTATACGAAAATATACCAACTAAATTGTCAATTTAAAGATGGTTCTCACATGATTGGAAATTCTTGCTGAAGTTCCCAGATTCCTTGAAAAGCTGTTCAAAATGAGGCTTGCAGTACAGGGTACCATCCATGGATGAGTAGTTGCTTATCTGCCATTTAAATTGATTTTAACAAAGCCCGGATAAATATATAATATATACATGTGCATCCAAATATGAGAAGAATCACATTTGTGTACAACAAAGGTCAAGTGAGAGAATCCTAGACATGTATGTATGATGAACTAAACATTAAAAAGTTTAAAAAATTGGAGGGGGGAGATTTCCGTTAATTCTGCTCAACATGGCAATGCGAGAATCTTGTGCACGGGTTACAATATTGCAAAATATTAAAATAAACTACCGTAAGAGTTCCTTTACAATGGCTGCATTTGAAGCAAGACTTGTGATATGTTACTCCATCAACAGATAACAAATCTAAAAAATACACAGTCTTGTCACAAACTGTGCATTTATCAGTAGTTCCTGTAAATGATGACATTTTTTCTTCTTCAAAAAAAAAAATAAGAATTCAATTTTTTTTCTTATTTTCAACTACTTTGAAATGGAAATTGCAACTAAATGGAAATTTTGTACCATCTTTTTGTGTAAAAGATACTACAAAAAAAGTTTTTGTTCTCTTAGAGATTAATAGATTAACACATGGTTGGATATTATGTGATTATAATTAGGTAAGTAATGGAATGTTGATGCAGTAAAAATCGGATGAGTGAAAAAAGGGTTAATGTTTTGACTTGTTCTTTGCAAAGGACAAGAGGTGAGAAAGAAGGGATGCAAGATTAGCTTAATGAATTGGTGGTTTAGGTTACTCTGTTTCTGCTTTCATTCATTTGTTGGATAGAGATATGTGTGTTTGAATGTGTGACAGAAATATTTTAGAGGTTGGTTTACAAAAAAAAATGCAAAACAAATCTATGAAAAATGCTCAAGTCAGCTGATATTCAGATTGGATGGTTCAGAAATATATACAAAAAGATGGCTGCTTCATAACAAAATGTGACAATTCAAAAATACTTATATAAGCCTCTTAAAAATTTTAAGAGTTTCGTTAGTTCCCAATCTGTTTTTTTATTAAGAAGGTTTTTCAAGAAACAATCAACAAACTCTGATCTTAATAGTAAAAATAAATTATGAATAAAACTCATCCACCAAAACATATTCAGTCTATGTATAAGGAGGAGGTTTAACATATTCAGTCTATGTATAAGGAGGAGGTTTAAGTAATATATGTTAAGCCAGGGTACATCTCACCCATCGATGATTTAGTCATACTACTGAGAAGGAAATGATCATGACTTGCGTATAAATTTTAGAGTTTATGGTACACTACAAGTCGAACTCGTGAAAAAAGTTGACGATGATAATGAGTACAATTCATAGTATTGGAAAAAACAAAACTTAAATATGTTACATTGCTTACATTATAGAGGGTATTTGCTGATTTACATCGAAGATGGGTTGAGGCCCCAAGAAAATATTGCTCCAAGTGCTTCCTGGTAAGGATGGAAAAAGGCGCTCAGTATGTACTTCAATCAGTTTACCAAGGTGGTGTAAGTTCATAGTTCAGACGAATTCAGACTTTTCATCAATTGCATTGTCAATAAGCTTCATCTAAAAAAACCCACGGTGGCTTTGGGTGAGGGTCTATTCAATTGGAACCTGAAGCATTATTATATGGAGGCAACACCACCATCTGAGATAATATGAGATCTGAAATGGTCTTTCCATGTCTATCAATCCTCCGTGAGCAGTTAACACCACCATCTAGAATCTCCCTAACCACCACATTCAAAGACTTGATTCCCCTAACTTCATAAATTTCCACAGCAACATGTTCATTGACCCATTTGTCCCTCCTTACAATATCATTTGTAGTGGGAAAAGACGAGAAATTTATAAGTTCTAAGATAGCTTCCTTCACCCATTTTGGATTTATAATCTTTTTCAGACGGTCAACATCTGGGGGGAAATGTGGGATAATAGAAAAGTTCAGGTCGTTTCCTTTGTCTCCAGCCCTGCTATGGGCAACATTGTAGAGACGAATAGGTTGACCTGATGGGGCCGGAGAGGTTAGAGTTTCAGGTGACTGAAGTTGCTCACCAGATTGATATATAGATTCCTTCTGGACTGAGGCTGAAACTAATTTTTGTTTGTATTCATGACGACCATGTCTCTGATCATTTGAATTCCTTGACATGTTTTCTACAACAATTTGCCAGTGAACATGCTCCCGACTGACCTGAATAATTAGAAACCATTCCCATATTCACTTTTTGCAAACATTACATGTCACCCTAACAATGATGACAATGGCTTAAGAAATTATAGTTTCCATATTTAATCAGCAAATGTTCAAATGGGTAAATATTTATATAAAAGAGATTCATAATGGTGATTACAAATGCATATAATCGTGTTTGTAAATCTACACAGAGATAATGAAAAGGCTCACCAATGCTTTTTCAAGAAAAGACTCTTTCTTATGCCCAATACTGCAGAGAGGAAAGTCAAGCAATAAGAGGTGTTAAGCATCTGGCACTGTATTCAACTATAATCACGTAGATTGGCACACAGTATTTCTTATTTACGTTTTATTGTAATTTTATGTGACTGACTGAAATATATATCAATTAGTTACAACATCTTTAACAGAAGAAATAGAGTCTAAGAATGAACTTAATATCTAGTTTCTTTGCCATTGAACCACTGTAATCTACATGAACCCCTATTAAATTAGAGTTTTGAGTTTTGACAAAAGTGCATATACCTTTAGATGCAACAACTTCAGTTACCAAACAAACCAAACTGGTACAAAATGACAGCAGAATGTAACTATGATGATCGTTAGCCCGCGAGTTTGAGCAGAAGCGATCAAAGAAACAGAAATTAAAGTTCACGTATCCAATAGATAAGAGAAACAACAGATATCAGACACCTATAGATCAGTATCAATCAATCTAGCAAACACTGACATTTGACATCTCTATGCATGTCAAGATATTTTAGCCATTCAGATATATTACTACTAGTATATACGATAAATGTAACCCACATAATAAAAGATAAAATTACTGCAGATACTAATGTTTAGGAAAATGCAATCATAACACTAAAAGCTACATATATACACTAATTAAATGCAGCAAAAAAATAACATAAAATGTTTATAATATATACAAATAATTTGATATAAACAAAACTAAAGCTGCAGCTAAGACGAGTCAGACCTGATACCACCACCACCTGCTGGGCCATTTGTGTATAAAGCTAGAAAGTCCTTAGTAAACTGGACAGCGTGATCCTCTTGCTCAAACAGCCCATCCATTCTTAATCTAATATCTTCACTAGCCTTTTCCAATGAGTGTCTATCATTACTGCGACTTGTCTTTAGACTATCCAGTCCAATTATATAAGAAATTATATGGTTGCTTACACCAGGATATGTTTCCTCCAACCATGACCTTACCTGATGTAGCAAAAGCATTTAATAAGGAAATAACTGTCATTACACAAGTATATATCTCTTCAATCGATGACTTACCTAATTAATGGAAGCATACTGCTGCAAACCAAATATTTAACTATATAATATAACTAGAGAATCAAGATAATAATTGCATGTAAACAAAAAACCCTCAATCATCTAAAAGGAGCAAGTTTAATATACTTGATTATCGTGTTAAGAGCTTAAGATACCAACTCATCAAGCATCTTGAGATATATATTATATTAAAAATACAAAAAAAAAAATTTATTATATAGGCTATAAAATATACCAAAAAATCAGCAGCTCTAGCTCGTTTTAGACATTCATATCCCCCAAACGAAATCTCTCCCCACCCTTTCCATCCTGATTCCTGAAAAACAGAAGAACCTTATGAATGGGTAAGCAGAAAGGAAAAAATAACATGCATGTGTAGAGATGAGGTAACATGGATTTAAATCGTATGTACCAAAAACCACTGAACCAGAACTTTTAATCTTATTCATACTCACCGAAAGCAAACAAAAGCATATAGAGAGAGTGAGATCTTAGGAACAGGAATTTTAAGAAGTAACTGTCTCACAGTGATATGTATCAATCATCAGTATATATGTGTATACTGTATTACATATACAAGAATCAGTATATATGTGTATTGTTCGTGCATATATGTTTTGTATATGTCTGTTGTCGGCTGACTTTAGTGTTTAGAGGTTCTTTATGACCCGTTTCTTTATAAATGACCCAGTCAGCAATCCAGTAAAAAAATAAAATAAATGCCCGCTTCTTCTGCGGTTCTTGCACTGTTTAAGCCCTCAACTCGTACAGAAGCCATCGCTTTAGTGAAGTAGAATCGCATATACAAAGTGAAGCACGTCGGCTGCACATCAAATCACATCTCGCATATGCGAGCGCATATGCGTGCTTTAAATAACACTTGAGTATGCCTATAGTTAAATATGTGCAAAACAGAATACGTCAGGAAGTAACCTTTGGAGCCAGCAGTAGGAGCTTATCAGGTACCAATGCAGCAGCTGGTTTTGCTCCGGAGCAAATAACTTTATCTTTCGTTAATGACTGAAATGAAACATCTCGAAAATCTATAACCTGCTTCACATGAAGATGATATATACTCAGATCTATTCTCTTTCAAGTGTAAATGAATAGGAATACTTAACAATTATTGTTGAGCAACTAACTTACGACATCTGGGGTGATGTAAGCACCCGGATCTCCAACCTCATAAAGAAGCTGCTGGGCGCAAGTGCTAAAATTTAAAACCCCGCCACTCCCATGTGCTTTTGCTACACATACTTCTCCATCAAAACCAACTTCAGCAAAAGGAAGTGACAAATCAACAAGCTGAGAAAAAGGCATGTCTCGAAATTTATCTCCTGCAATGAGAACAAACAAATAAATTAAATGACATAAACACATGTGCGGAGGTCATGATAAACAACCTGCAGTTTTGTCCAAGAAGCTCACAGATATAACGCTTTCTAAGTTTTTCAGGAAAAAAAAATAGAAGCTGAAAACTATTTACCTGGATGCATAAAATATCCTCCTGTGAGCTGACAGCCACACTCAAGCAAGTGACCAGCCAAAGATCCCTGCGCCAGCAGCTGAAACTCATCCCAGTTCCAACCTAGTTCATAAACCTATTCATTTAAAGTGTATTTATATAAGACTGTTTTCTAAAACACAATCACTAAAAAATTATACTATAGTAGACATTCAAGAAGTCTGGCATTAACAACAGTTTGAGTATTTTAATCTTACCTTGTGTAAGTAAATGTTGTCGTCTGACAAGCTTGGTATGTACCAGCAAACAATTACGAATTTACGACAAAATTTTAAATCAAATTATATATTGTGTGACCACTGACCATTTAACCAAATTTCAACAACTAGCATATACAATCACATCTGATATCAGAAATGTTGATGACTAGTAATAAATTAACCACCACATATTTGATTAATAAGAACAAACTTGACTAGCAGAAAAACCACTACGCTATTCGAGAGAATTAATTGGCAGTTGATACCATTGGAGCTAAAAATAAGGCAGCATCAGCAACTCGAGAAGTAATAATAACATTTGGTCTGTGCTTCTCCAGACACTCAACAATCGGAGCAGCCCCCAGATACACACTAATTCCCTGCACAGGTTAGACAGTATCCAATTACCGAGAGAGGATATAGCTTAATAAGTTTCTGCAAGACCTAGTATTCAGTTTGCATATTGCTGTCTACGCACAAAGGACGAACAAAGGAAACTGAAAGAAAATTTTTAACAAATGATGTGTTACTTAAACAATATGTAATAATAGATGATTTCTGTAAAGATGTGTCATCACTTTCTTCGGAGATGATGACAAAGTATATCGTTGTAATACCTACAAATGACTCTAGGAAGCATACGTCACAAAAAAATTAAGCTCCAAAAGATTAACTGCAAGTACTAAGTTCTCACATCATTAAAACTTCCCATATGACGATCCAGACCTGAATATATATCAAAAGAAAAATCATACTATAAGCCTTGACGCTATACCTTTATACTGAAAGGAAAAAGAAAAATACATGTCTAGTAGAAACAACAGGTACAAATTACCTTTTGAGTACAAGTACTACGACACTAAGACCATTTTGAAAGATACATCTCATTTTCAGTCCTTTGATAAGCAAAATACCTGCTTCTGAGACCTCAACTTGATAAGCCACACCAACAGTAATACTAATGCCCAGTGTGCTTGCTGTTTCTAGAATCTTTTTCTGTGCAGCACATGCATCATCTGAAATTTTAAAAAGAACCGATCAAACAGACATCCTTCAATAAGCAAAGCACATCGAAGGAGAACATTGCTTAAAACCCACAGTCAGTAGTTCTAGGAAATCTTTAGCTGCTTACTTGCACCCATATTGGTGATTATGCAGACCTCTCTTTCAACTGCTAGAGGTAGTAGCAATTGCATCCACTCTTGAACTGCCAACAGAGGAAAATTATTACGGCACAGAGTTGAGTCTGTCACAGACAGACAATACGACTAGTCCACTAGGTATCCCAGTAGCATCAGCTAGTGGACTTGTCAAGCATAATGTGTTCCAACTAATTATTTAGATCAGACCATTAATATAAAACTAAAATGCCAATTTTTAGATCCTTGACAGTACTACTCAATACTAGTAAAGTAAGTACATACTACGAGGATCGAAACCAACACCACCAGACTTCATTGCTTTGTAGCGGTCTGACAAAGTACGTTCTGCAAGGCATTCAAGTACAAGATAGTTTAACTCTTTAACCCGTTGAAGTAATTTGAGAGCTGCCAATGGTCGATCACCTCCAAAACCAGCACCACAACCAACATAAACCTTGTCCTTTCGCCTTTGAGGGTTCACCCGCTGCATTCAACAAACTGTAAGCCCTTAATGGTCAGTTCCTAAAAAATCCTAAACATAGTTGCAATTAACCAACCTTCTTAACCACACAGTTGTGAATCTCTGGTCCGTTGCCACTGCAGTCTTTTTCCATCCCCTGCGATCAATTTTCAGTATAAATTTCTCCAAGTCATAAACGCAAAATAAAAAATTTCAATTTCCTTTTATTTCATCAATACATTCATAACAGTTAAAATCAATTTCTAGCAATACTCAAACGATATGTGTGTGCGCGCTCACGTGTGTCAATTATTGCAGAAATCGTGCTCACAATTCTGTTCGCATACATGATTTACCAACAAACTAATCCGACAAATGAATAAAAGCTAAATGTATGCACACATTCATAAAACAATTTTACCGACATTGATTAGTAACAAATCGTAGATTCCACTAGAACAAAATAAACGCACGGTATTAATTTAGCTTATCACGACATTTTCAGCACAATTCAATTAACAAAAATGGATAACAACAAATTAGTCATTTCAATTCATTTTATCCAACAATCCAGCTACGAAAAACCATAATCAACTAACACAAACCGCCACTTCCTAGTTTGTAAGCTAAATCACTTTGTATGTAAACACGAATAATACACACATTCACACACAGATTTGCTTAAGTTAATTAGTATTAGTTGAGCTAAATATGAGAAATTTTTATTTTCAGCATAATTAAATATGAGAAAAAGTGAGGATAATGATTGAAATGAATTGATAGAGAGAAGTGATGAGAAAATTTTAAATAAATAGATATTGAGAGACGCACAGATACATACAGTTGAAGAAAATGGAGGTTTTGTATGGACTTCCATGTCTGCTGTCTTCTTCGTTTACTCCGGTTGATGTTTATTGGTAGGGTGCTGAGTTGATTTGATTTTGGACAAAAAAAAAAAATTTAAAAAGAATAATTGGGTTAAATTTCAAATAAGCGACTTGTTAGAATAAAATATGTTAATTTGGTCCTTAAAATGTAAAATTGACTCGATCCCGTCCCTTGCGTTTTTAAATTTAACGAAATGTTAGAGTCGGACAACAGTTAGAAACGTGATTATTCACTGATTTGGTTAACATAAAATTGAAGTGGACAAATTATTGTAAGTAAAATTTACATAAGAATCAGGTACTAATAGATCCAACGACGACGTTTTCATCTTTTTTCTTTTTTGATTCTTCTTCTGCCAAGTTTATATTAGTTTTTCGCTGATCGAATCGATCAATCTCGGCTTTAAGGAGATTGTCGTCCCAAATTAGACCTCATGAGCCTTTTCTTCGAATGATACTCCAGATCTCTTTAATCCATCCATTGATTTTGATTTGGCTTGATTCAAAACAAGGTGTCGGTGATGATATAGATTACAAAACGATTAAAATAAGAGATTCCAATTCGACGGTTCGAAGCTTCAATCGGTGGTTTCCAGTGAACGGCAGCAATTCAAGCTCTCCAGTGAAGTTTTCAGATGGGTCACGGCAGTTCCAGGCTCTATCCATGGAGGACAAGCTCGAGATGGCATCAAATCATCCATACGAAGTCAACTCGGTGGCGACTCAACGGGTCAAGCGAGTCAGACGGGTTCCAACTCATTCAAGTTCATTCTCATGCTTATCATTCAATTTATAATGTTAAAATGGTAAGAAACGTGCGAATGGACTCCACGGCAATGGTATGAACACTTGAATTCATGTCTTTAAATTATTTACAACTGTTTTTTGAGTTCTTGTTGATTATGGTGAGTTGGTGTTTGGATAATTGAGTTCGTGATTTTATTTTGAGTTATTATATTATCAGTTATTGAACTGTATTGAATATTTTGGCTCCTAATGATGATTTTAACTGAAATTAATATGTTTACCAGTGTTTTACTTGTGCCTTAATTCAGTTTTATTCATCATTAAGTGTTTGTGACTTTTGTTCTTGGTTTTGTATCTTGATAGCAGTCATAAGTCCATTGTTCTTGGTATTTTATCTCAAAATTTGGTATTGAGTTCATATTTTCAGTATAGTGTTCTTGTTCCCGGTCCATTGTTCTTGTGTTTGCAGTCTAAGTTTGTTATTTGCGGTCCAAGTTATGTACTGTCCTTGTCACTTTTTTCATATTTGTGGTTGCTGTTAGAGTACCATTATATGCTTTTGTGATTTTTGTGCTAGAATTTAGGATGAAGAATACAATGTGTTTTAATTTCCTATAATTATTTTAAACTATTACCTTAGTTTGTTAACTGCTTAGTTTTTAAAGTCCGCATCTTGATTGATTTGTGTTAATTTTATTGCACATAACTGAGAGCAAATTATGGGCTAAAAATTAGTGTAATGTTTTTGTATAATTGAATGCTATTGATGGTATTTTGTACCAATTTTGAGTGGTCATAAATTGATGACTTAAATTTTGGGCATGGAAGAGGCAATTAAGTGTCATTCTGTTGGCTTGTCTATTATATTCATGTTTGAATTTTACTTCAGTTTTTTAATTTTAGATTTAATATATTCATATTTTGTTGTAATCATCAGCTTATGTCTTTTTTTTTTATCTTTTTTCTTATTTTCAGGATTGATGGATGTAATTTTCAAGATGGGTGTTTCCCTCTAAAACATTAAAGTTTTATTATCTAAATACAAAAAAAAAAAATTATATGGACAAATTAGAGTTTGGTGACTGTTTCGGTAGATCTTGAAAAATATTATATCATTTGGTCAAACATCTAATTTGGTCCAAAAATCTAATTTTTACCAAAAAAACTAACTTCCAAACAGAACCTTAGTTTATTTTTTAGCATTTCATATTGACCTTTGTCTAACCAAAGATTTTGAACTTTTGATTTTCATTTTGTAACTGCTCTGTTTGTGTTTTGTGTGAGATTGTGAAATAAAGCAAAAATAGGAGAAATACGTATAATATTATAGTTTTGAAATTACTTAAGATTACAAATTAATAAGTCTTCCTTCGGATCTTGGTGGTCTCGACATGGAGTTTGATGATTTTTTTAAGAAGTAGTTTTTATTGTTGGTTAAAGTTGCTACAAAATTCCTGGTAGTTTTAGTAGGTGCAGCCTCAACCTGAAATGCAAAGAACCCTTCAATATATGTGTTTTAAGCTATAAATGGTTCATTTCCTTGTAACAAATCATCATCTTTCTTGTGACACCACACCTTCCTCAAAGTAGAGATTCTACTGCCACTTCAAAGGCCACTTGATATTTATTACTTGAAACAAAACTAAGTCTAGTTATCTCAAAATGTATTTTCTAGTCTCCTGTAAATGTAACATTTGGACTGATACAATAAAATTTTATGCCATACTGAATTCAAAAACCACAAATTAAAGTGCAGCCCATTGATGCACTACAACTCAAAACTAGAATATCAAAAATTTACCACAAAAAAAAACTAATATACATGAAGTAAAAAGGAGCATCAACGTATTACAAGCCCTTCGAGTTTAGAACTAGAATCATTCATGAATATTAGCAAAGACAGCGAATCATATATGTTCTAGAAGATTAACAAGTAAGGCAGGCGCTTTAGTTTGACAAAAATAATTCTCGATGAATGCATAGACTGAATTTGGAAAAAATATTCAAATTTGATTATATTGAATTAATTCAAGTTGTCGTTCTAATATCCGATATCATAAAATGTACCACTGTAATGCAGCAGATACACCTTCAGCACCAAAATTAGAACATCTCATAGAACATCAACCTTATGTTATCTTATGTTTTTATTCAATGATAAATCAGGCGGATAAGCTCTTGTCCCCAGAGTTCCAACCTTCCATAGAACATCTCATTAACTTTTTGCCTACAAATCGTCAAAATTTTGATGTTTTCAGCCACATTTCCGGTGACAGTCAAGGATTTCATGGATAGATATTTACAGAAGCCCTACGTTATGAACCTTATGGACGAGCTTACTCTGAAGGAAATAACCCAGTTTTATGCCTTTGTTGAAGAAATGCAAAAAGTCTACTGCCTTAACACTCTCTTTTCCAAGTTTTGATCTTAACCTGAATTGTGTTGGTCGATTCATGATGCTTTATGTAAGTTTTGTTTTTATATCTCCCTCAGCTACAAATCAACCAGTCCATCATTTTCTGCAATTCTGTGAACCGTGTGGAGCTTCTGGCCAGGAAAATTATAGAGCTTGGTTACTCGTGCTTCTATATTCATGCAAAGATGGTTTAAGACCACCGGAACAGAGTGTTGGTCCCAAAGTAGGGGTTAATAAGCTAGGAGGGGGGTTGAATAGCTTATTACCTCTTTAAATTTAGACCTTGGCGTTTTTGAAATTTTCTTTACCATTTAAAAATTCGTTACTTGAAAACAAGTAAATCGAGTATGGAAAGTAAAGCGGTAAAGAAATAGAGTACGACACAGTCGATTTTATCCTGGTTCGTGGTGGCTAACTCAGCAAGTCGGAGTCCACTCACCTCTACTCCAGTCCCCGAGTTTCTCCCTGAACTCGAGATTTTCTCTACTATAAAGATACTCCTTTACAGTAGGCGGAGAAGCCTTTACAACCACTATGTATTTATCTTGGACCTTAACTACCTGTTAATCCCTCAAAATACAANNNTTAGATTAATCTTGGAACGTAACTCCTCGTTACTTCCTCACAATCTAAGTAGAACCCTTGCAAGCTTGTCTTGGAGCGAAACTCCCCGTTACCTCCTCAAAACTGTGCAATCACCCTTGCGTAAATTATGTTACTCTACGACTTTGATGATCTTGGATCTTAGGTCTTGGGTCTTAGGTCTTTCCTTTTTCTTCACGGCGCAATAACACTTAACTCCCCGTTAACGTGTTAAGGCTTGGGTCTTAGAACAAAGGATCACATCACCTCACTTCACCTCACAACAAAGTCTAGATAACAAATCTTACAACTTAAATCATGTTTAAGAAAAGATTTGCTTGGAACTAGTATATTACGGTAATAGACCAAAGACAAGCACAATATATATAAATAGCCGAAGTGACAATATATATATGTGTGTTGGAGCGAGTGTGTGTACGTGTATGCAAACAATCAAATGCGTATGCCAAGTAAAAGCACAAACAAATGCAAGCGCGTAAGTTCACACAAAGATTATATAAGGCCGAATTAAATAAATTAAATGGCCGAATATAATTTGACTTGATTTAAATCAAGCACGATTTCAAAATGTCTAGGTTGTTTATAAAAGCCTTAAAAATATACCGAGGGACAAAATGGCTTTTTAACGTACTAAGACAAACCACTTAAAATTCAACGAGGAGTCTTCTTTTATGTCGTAAATCGACTTATACGAATATTACTCAAGTCAGAATTAAAGTTGGTTTTAACTTCTTGAATACAACAAGGAAGCTCTTGTTTATATCTCTAAATAAATATATGAGATTTATACAAGTGGCTTACAACTCGGATTCGAAGTTAAAAATAAA
>PHNY01262757.1:757-11665 GCA_003724115.2 Anethum foeniculum
TAATGGCATTGGCCATTCTTCAGGTATAAACGCCATATGCAATGATATTTATACTTATAATTATGTCCGTCCCCAGCTGCTATGCTAGAAATGCAAAGTCGAATGGTCCTATACCAGTTTTGAAATGCAAATAGAAATGTATACTAGAAATGAGTGGGAGCCGAATAAACAATTCATCAGTTGCTACCATATTGTTGATTTAGTGAAATGTAGTCAATTTAGTTGATTATTATATAACAATTGCAAAGATAATGGGGGACAATTAGCTGCTCCAAACAGTAATACTACATGCTTCCATGGTTGAGGATTTGCGACGTGGCGGGAGAAAAGTAACCCTCTATATGTCTCGGCGAAATACGTGTCAGCCGGGTTCGGTGGCAATTGCGGTAATATTACATAACATGAAGGGCAGAAATGCAGAAACTTATTTTACTGTGCAAAAGAGGAAGTAGGAACTATTATATAAAGAGATTGTGTACCTAAACTATACAAGAAAAGGCAATTTGTTTGCTTTCCGTTAGTTACAACTAACAGCCGTTAGTAATTAGGGGGTTGCTCTTGTCATTTCCCGTTGATTTTGGGACACATTCAATAGCAAGTGCAGCATCCAGGCTCATATTTCGCACTTGGTCACTCACCTATCGAGTCGATTATTAATCTGCATGGCCTCAACAAATTGATCAGGTTACTATTGTTACATTATGGTATCATGTTTTATTTTGTTTAGGCATATCATCATTTTTCTCTTACTAATTAGTACAGTTTTAGTATGACCACATATATTTTTTTTAAAAACAATTAGATTATGAAGCTACTACTTTTTCAACAAAACAAGTATTGTCCACCAATATTTATTTATGGACCAGGAACAAAGGAGTGAAATTTGGTTGGAAAATGTTGCAAGTTTCTTGAAAGCTTCTACGGCTAATGCTCCTCTTTTCTACGTTTTATGGAGAAGTCATTATAAACAAACCAGATCAATTTTCAATTGGCCAAACTTTACAAGGGATTTTATATTAGTCAAGTGTCGAAATGAATTAGAATTTTAACTTCATCTTCTTCATTCCCCTCTAGTCAGAAAATGGTTATACGCACACATAAGAGTGGTTGTTCCATAAATAAGAAAAAGGATACATACTTACGAAAGTGGGAGATGAGTTATGAAATATTAAGTTTGTGTAAGAAGCATAATAGTAACAAACAAGCATATAAAATGAATGACCTTTAATTTTCTACATGGCTTACTTTGTCCAGATATCAAATAAATGCTGATGTCTATTTTCGTAAAATGAACATAAAGTAAAGCTCCCTCCATGACATCGGGTTAAAAGATTATACAACTTGATGTACATTCACTGGGTGAAGTGGCTGGAGGTTAGCTTAATAATTTTGAAAATAATACTTCAAGCGTATCAGATTATTAGTGGTAAATCTTAAAAAAAAAAAAACAAGAACGTACCTAATAAGAACAAACACACATTGGAATACACCAGAAGCCGCTGTCCAAGCTGCATGGCCTGATTTCTCAAGCGCATTTTGTATCAATAGTCCCACTGAAGCCACCAAAGAGATAAATGAAAAAACGTAAGCAAGGAAAAGCCAAAGCTTTAATCTGCAATCCAAGAATTTGAACAAATGAGAGCAGTGGTCTTTTTCAATGTCGTGTGATGATAATTTAAAGCATATAATCAAAATTGACTTTCATTTTAGAATAGAAAAGCATGTTGACAGGGAAAAGGAAGGAAATATAATGGTGGGAAAGACAAAAAAGAAGGGAAACAAAAGTAACTAACGAGGTTAACACCCATCTTGACAGAAGTAAACAAAGTGAATCAATTTCATTAGTTCAAGTACACAATGTATTTAATTAGGTATTTATGTACATAAAGTGCATCAAGAGTATAGTTTAAGTACACTAAGTGCAATTAACTCTTATTATATATGATATGTTTTACTCACAAAGATAGAAGGCTTATATAACAAGTATGATATGTCTTGATATTTAAGTTTGAGATGACTATATATACGTAGTATTATTGTTTGATAGAAATTAAGGAGGGTCTAAAATGTAGGGTAAAGTATCTCTCGAGAGCGGATGCTTAGGTTTTGTTAGGTTTAGGCATTTTTAATTGATTGTATTATTGATAATTATTTTGATTAATAATACAAGTTGGGACGTGAGTTTTCCTCGTCATGTATTTTGTGCGGGTCCTCTGCATTGGTTGTTTGAATCTCGTGTATATATATATATGTGTGTGTGCGCGCGCGCGCGCGTGTTTCCTCCAAACAAGTGGTATCAAGAACCAAGGTTCATGATAAATTGGGTTTGAGGAAAGTTCGAGATTCAATTATAATGTCAAAGTACGATGACGCATTTAATGACAAGAAGCCTACTAATGTAGAAAGAGGCAAAGCTACGTGCTGTATGGCGGTTGGCCCTTACACCGTGGATCAATCACGATGTTCTTGGGGAGTGGTTTTTCAAGATTGACGTGTTCGACTCGATATGGAAGAAAATGAAAGTGATTATCAAAAATCTTTTAATGACTTGATCAACCAGGTGAAGAATTTTGGATGATGCTACTGTTCTTCTTCAGGAGGCCGAAGGATTGAGAAAGTGAGGATCGGGTGACTCAATGTATGGAAGGGAACTTGTAGTATTTGATGCATGTGATTTTGTAGATGGATATGTTGTTATGATGAAGAACAGTGGTTTGGAGGTTACTACATGGGTTTTAGTGATTTTCAAAGTTGGAAGAACGAGATGAAGGGATTCTTGTTCGAGGGGAGGCATCGGCGAATGGGCGTTGATGTTTTGATGAGACTGTTCAATCTAATATGGAGTATTGGGTTGATGGGAAGATGTTGGGTTTCAACCCAATAGGTAGTAGGACCTTGGTGATACAAGACATAATTAGGTTGGGTAATAATTGTATGGGTAGATAATTATTAATATGGTATGTCTTATTCACAAAGATGGAAGGCTTGTATAACAAGTATGGCTTGTATAACAAGTATGGTATGTCTTGGTGGCTAAGTTTGAGATGGCTATATATACATAGTCATATTACTTGATAGGAATTAAGGAGGGTCTAAGATGCAGAGTTGAGTATCGTTCAAGAGCAGATGCTTAGGTATTGTTAGGGTTAGGCATCTTGATTGATCGTATTATTAATAATTGTTTTGATTAATAATACAAGTTGGGACGTGAGTTTTCGGCATCATATATTTTGTGTGCGTACTCTGAATTGATTGTTTGAATCTCGTACGTATATGTGTGTATTTCCTCCTAAGACATTCTACAACAATCTTTTCTTCCGGAAGATAGTACATTAAAACCTCTACAAGTTAATATATAGTTGGCACCGGAGAAATTTATTAATTTATATAGGTATTAATAATATAGGTATAAATTAATTATTATTAATTTATAAAGAGTTTTTCACATCAAATAAAATTAAATTTTAATTATATAAATAAAAGTAAAATGAACTACACTAATTTATGTATTACACCTAATTTAATATATATTATACAAACTCAAAGAAAATTGACAAGATTTATTGTAAATATATTGATTCGATTCTTAGAAATAATGGTGAGACGATGTTAAATATGATACAACACCTTACATGTAAAGAATCACTTAATGCATATAAAGACACATATGAGTTTTTGATAGAACTTAACACATTTGGATAGAATAAGTAAGGTTATGATTTTTAAGTTTCAAAGTAGATTTAAAGTTTTAAGAAATAATAGAAAAATACTATCCACGTATTATAAAATTGCAATAGATATGTTATTATGATCATGAAGAATTATTAATTTATGATACTATTGAGTCTATATACTATATAGGATATTTTCAACATTTATTATTTTATCGTCTTATCGAAATTGATAATTTTTTATACTCGTCCAAGTTGGTATCAGAGAAAATCATTATTTTAAAGAGACTATTAATATAATGAGTATTAGTTTATGAAGATTTTAATGACTTTTGGATCACTAAGTGTCAAAACGAGATATTTATCTAAATACTTAATTATCACTAATTTTGAAGTTATGACCAAAACTCAACTTAGGATAATCTTATTTCCGTTTTTTTTTATTTCAGAATAATAAGTGTTGCATATTCCTAATGCATTCACGATAGGTAGCATATTCTAATATAATTTGAAAATAACATTTCTCCTTAATTTATATTTAGCTTTATAAAAAGGAAACATACTTTCTAATTGCTTTTATTAAAAATATTTTTAAACTATATAACTGGATAAATAATGTATTAAATATAGGATTATAAAAATCTAGATTTTTTTTAAAAAAATTCTCGATTGAACTTTAAAAGTATTAGGCCAATTCGGTCTTTTAAATCTGACTAATATTTATGAATTACTTTTGCATTGTATATTTTGTAACAAATGAGGTTAATATATTAAATATTATTAAAATATTAATATTTTGTTCTGATTTATCCCAGATCTGCCAATTAATCAATAGTCAGTATCTAAACAGATTAGTGCAGATTACCCAAAACCGTGATTATATCATTGATACGTCATCATATAATAAAGCATGACATTTAAAAGATGTATTATATTATATACAAAGTATGATATCTTGAATTATTATTCAAGAACTAGAAATTTAATAATGTATATATAATTATTTTGAAATATTCAGTTACTTAAATGAATTGTTGGTTCAAGTAAAAGGGTGATAAAGATTTTAGAACATGTGTTTTTAAAAATGAAATGAACTTTTAATTTATAACTGTCACAAAGTAAATATTTTTTTTTAACCAACTGTCAAATTAAATATAGATGTTATGGATGAGAATGACAAATACTTTACAATATTGTCGTGCCCATTCAATTAGTTTAAACAACAAATACCAAGACTTGTAAGGTCTAGTTTCATTCAGATCTCATACAACAAATTAACCAATAATTTCGATGTACTCTATATTATAATTGATATTTCAAATGTGACGGATCAACAACTTGTAGCTAGGTTGATATATTAAAATATAAAATTATTCAGTAATCATATTTTAGACCATACAAATCCAAACGTGTATGTATTTGGACAGTGATCATTTATGGATAAACTAAGAATTAGTACAAGCTAGGATCTATTGAATTATATGTATATTTACACAACATTTAGCATGCCTCTGGTAGAGATCTTATTCAGAGATGAATTTTTTTTTTTTTTTTTTAAAAGTCAGGCTTGCAGAACATTTTTCCCCTTCTCAGATTTTATAAGCCACTTGCCCTTTGTATCATATGACTAGATTGATTTCAAATATAACTAATAGTATAGTTTTATAATTATAAATCTTGTTATTATATATTTTATCGGTCTCAAGGAACCAGTTACTTTAAAACATCAAAATTTTAAAGAATGATCCTTTCCGGGATCTTATATTACAACAATCGAGAACATGAATCAACAACTAAATCAGACCAAACATGTCCGATATATCCTAGTATCCAGTAACATATAAACGGATCATAAATAAAATAGAGAGACTTTTTTCGTGAAAATCTCGGCTTAGTATGCAATAGGTAAAATAGTGTGTGATATATATTTACATAAATTACTTAAACATAAATTAAAAAAAAATCTAATATTCACCTTAAAATACGATAAAAGTAAATTGATCCTTTTATATTCATATTAAATTGTAAAATAGATATTATTCATGTAATAATTGCGATAAAATATGTTGTTAGACATTCAGAACCTAATATGATTTTTAAATTATTTTCTTGCATAGAGTGTGATTTTATTTCTCTCAAATACTGTGATAATGTTAATGCTCGTTTAAAATAGGCAGTATTTTACAGTATTATTCTTCTAACCTATTGATAACGAGAGGAGAGATAACTTTATTTATTGTAACAATAAATAATAAAAATATTTATATACTAGTGCCCACAGTATCTTGACGAATCTTCAAGCTCTATATAAATAAACACTACCCCATTGCAGCTGTAGGGGGGCGTTCCTGGTAAACGAGAAGGTGACGGACCCAGAAATGAGTTATTTATACCAGAGGTACAATACCATTTCCACAAGCTATCCGTTGAATAGATAGATTCGTATTTGACATAAAAAATGTTGCTTCGGAGTCAAGTTCAATTGAATCATAGTTTGAATTCGATCCAGCTCAAATTCTGGCAAAATGTTTGAATCGGAGTCAAGTTCAATCGATTTTTAAATTGAATAATGGTATATTAAGCTTGAATTCTCGCCAAAAAGTTAAATCATGTACTAAAATTTGACAAAATTGCTGATCAAATCGATTATAGATATATCTGTGATGTATAGTAAAATAATTACTATGATTCCTTTTTTTTTAAAAAACTGTATTTTGATTTTTTAAACGGCATCGGGTGTTACAATAAGTTTTATCTAATATTGTTCAAGAATCCTTAGATCAGTATTTTAAAGATCAAGATTAAAACTTTATTTTTTAACTTATTTGTGGAAAGATAAAAATCTAATACGCGGATATTATTCACGAAAAGCAAATTATTTTTTTTTAATCCGGAGGGAACAAGACACTTTTAAATGTCCGAAAGAGTCGAAGTCAACCTAAATATAATTGCCGTGGAGATAATTTCAAGTATTTTATTTTGAATACCACAGAATCACAAAGACCCGGACTTTTACCCCTAGCGGTAATTACCAGTCAATACAGTATTGTAATATACCAATTGCAAGAAATTGGAGTTTTGTAATTTACTATTCCCTCCGTTCTAATAGATTCATAATATTTAAAACAGAAGGTTCGGCACGTATTTTAAAACTTTTATCTATCATAGTTTTATAATTTATTTATAATTTTTTTAAATAAAAATTTAAATAATTAATTTTTAATTAAAGAAAAAAGTTTTTTAAATAATTTATACAACTATATACTAGATAAGAGTCTTAAAATACGTGCAAAACACTCCATTTCAAATGTTAAGAATCAAGTGGGATGGAGGGAGTAAAATGCAGGAGAAAATCACACGGACATTCGAATAGTGACTCTTTGAAACGCAATTCCTGTTTCTGAAAGTTTGACACAATATCACACTATATTTCTTTATTACATACATCGATATTTCTTTTCTTTTTTTGTTTGATTTGTTTTACGCAGTTAAAAGGTATATATAAATTTGTAATATTTAGGTAATATTATGAATTTGCATAGGTGTTTGTAAGCATGTCTGCATGATCTACTTTTGTCGCTTTAAAAAGTTACGATGTTTATCGTAAATATCTTTGTGTGTGTTTGTTTCTCTAAGTGCGTATATTAGGTTACAAAAGATTTTACTAGTTGTGTCTATTTAAAAGGTTATGACATTATATATATGTTAATGATTAGATACTTTTTCTAAACTTATATTTTGACATGTCACCTATGTAAAATGAATTTGTAAAAGAAAATTAAACCGAAAAGTTAAAAAAAATAAGTCTAAAAAAAGGTACGAAATAAAATTAACCAGAGCTTACGAGACAATTTCAACACAAGTTGTTCTCCATATAACTCAATGACTCATTATGCATTTTTTCAGAAAGGAAGAAGCATGAAGGAAGCAAGAAATAATATGATAGCGTATATAATTTGAATTTCATAGATCTATACTAATACTAAACTATAATAACTCAAAAATAGAGTATAATTTGGTCGCCCCTTAGTTTGGTTTAGTTTCGTCAGATCTTCTTAATCCAACAATCACAGAGCTGTTAGATCCAAATATTAAAAGAATACACTACTCAAGTTCTCATGTTTGATTACCGCCAACAACAAGCATTAATATTATTATTTATAAATATACTCAAGTTCCTTGGTTCGATTCCCGCAAACGATTAAGCATTTATATTATTATCTATAAATATATAAATAAGTTTTCAGGTTCGATTCCTGCAAACAACAATCATTCATATTATTATTTATAAAAATAAAATCAATGTTATGGTTCAAATCTTATCAATCATATATTATTTCATACTATTTGATTTTAAATTAAAATTATACACATTCAGATAAATTTATATAATAAATTAATTTTAGTATTTAATTATTTATATTACAATTTCATTAGTATTATATATACTACAAATAAAAATATATCATTATTTATGAATATATTCAAGTTCCCAGGTTCGATTTCCGGCAACGAGAATCATTTATATTATTATTTATAAATATATAAATAAGTTTTCAGCTTCGATTCCCGCAAACAACAACAATTTATATTATTATTTATAAAGATAAAATCAATGTTATGGTTCAAATCTTATCAATTATATATTATTTCATACTACTTGATTTTAAATTGTAATTATACACATTTAGATTAAATTTATATAATAATTAATTTTAATATTTAATTATTTATATTACAGTTTCATTAGTATTATATATATATTATAAATAAAAATATATAAATCTTGAGAACCGCACGTGTAAGCTAGTATTATTAATGTACATATACATTGACATGTATTCCTACCCCACAGAAGGCAGCACGACAGAAAGTGACTTGGTCATCCCATCTATAAATAAATGGATGTATCAGCATAAAATCTAATCCACAGCAAGATATCAGATAAGAAAGAAAGAAAAATGCATTGCAGTAGTATATCTGGAAACAATACTATTATCTTCCATCTTTCACCAAAACCTCACAAGATTCAACCTTCTAGTTTCATTTCTTTCAACACCCTACTCAGAAATCCAAACTTTCTCGTAAAAAGTTCGACGAATGGATCCTACAGATCAAGGACTAAAGCCTCCATTAATACAATTGCACCAGCTCAAAGTACAGAAAGTTTTTATGAGTTGTTAGGTATACCAGAGAGTGGAAGTTTATCTGATATTAAGAAAGCTTACAAGCAGCTGGCCAGAAAATATCATCCCGATGTTTCTCCGCCAGATAGAGCAGAAGAGTATACGCAGAAATTTATTCTTGTACAAGAGGCTTACGAGACTTTAGCTGATCCACAAACAAGAGCTGTATATGATAAAGATATGTCCAAGGGTTTGCACTTCTCATTTTCTGCCAGAAGACGAGTTGATTATCATCAGGTATGTTCATGTCATTACCTTGTTTTGCTAACAATACATATTCCGCTCTACTTTAACTTATTTTAACAGAGTTTGTAACTTACTATTGACAGACAACAGATGAAAGAGGAGAATGGAAGAATAAATGGATGTCTCAACTATCAGAGCTGAAGCATACCAGAATGAATGATAATAATACCAGAGATTCATGGGGATCTCGAATGCGTAGACAACATAGTGAATAAAACAGTACACTCTGCTGTCATGCTTACCTGATTATATAAATATTAGAAACAGGTGCTTTTGCTCTGTTTTGAACACTAGAAATCTGTACTTACTAGATCCTTATATCAATTAGTTATATCTTCAATGTAATAAAGTTTCCCCCGTAGAAGATGAATAATTATGAGTTCTCGAGTAGAATGTTCGATACTTCAAGTAAGCATGTCAATTATCACTTATCAGAGCCTAACTTTTGGCGGCTCAACTTTTAGGTCGCTCTGGAGCAGAATTTGGGTAAATAATATCTGCTAACCACTAGATATGATTTTTAAATTAATCAAAAATGACCCTTTCAACAAAATTAAGTTGACTTTGTGTTTGCACACAAAGTTAAAGGAAACCAATTTTGTTCAAGCTCCAGCGATAACTTTCATCTTCAACTAAGTTAACCTAAAGTAAATTACAAAATAAAACAAAGTAAAGGTAGGTGATCAACTATATAAATTTGGTGAAATGTAAGTTTACGCAACCATGAAATTTCAATTTTTTGAAGAAGTCAATGTAAAACATGTGAACACTCAAAATTTTCATATAAAGCTAAGACAGTATGTTAGTTGGAATTAAAAATTGCACACTTGCACATATTAAAAGTATCATTGCTTCCAGACTCACCTACAAATTCTCTAGGGGGGTCAATTAATTCACTTGTCTAATATTTAGTTGTAGCTAAAGCTGATAATGACATCATATATAACATAAATCAGCACACCTTGAGCCCTAATTTTCTTCTTCAGTTTATATTGTTGTACTTTTGCTCCCCTCTTTTTCACCTTTGATGATAATTTTGGACCCTCTTGTTTTGCTTTTCATGTCTTTTTGGCTTATTGTTCTATCATATATCTTCAGGTCACATGAAGTGACAATGATATGTTGAACAAGGCTTAGGCCATAGTAACATTTCGTTTGTTATTTGGCCAAAAAAAATAATTTGTTTGTTACCTGGCTTCAATGACAGCTAGCTACTTTGCCCTTTATCACATTGAAAGGATAAATATGCAAAAGACAACTTACAGGAAAAAAGAAATGAGGGGGAGTAGGCTCAAGCAAAAACACCATGGCAATAATCATACAACATGGAGTCTAATATAATTTAAAACATGATGTACAATGAATATCTATCCATCTAAATATATTTATTATACTCAGAAAACTAGGAAACACCTGATTTTTTTATGTAAGGTCTGATATAAATCCATCTAAACATGTGTATTATACTCGGCAAGCTAGAAAACACCGGATTTTTTTTAAAAAGTAAAATCTAATTGAAGAAATATTAATATTGATATTTCTTGCAATTATTTACAAATCTATTATCTATTATATATATAATACAACAACATGCAGGTTCATGAAACATTTTATTCACTGTGTAATGACATTTTTGCCCTTAGCTAACATTTTTAGTTAATTAAAAAATATTGTTCTTAATGGAAATTGAACCTAGGAACTCTAGGTGTATAATTACAACCTCAACCATTTGAGCTAGAGACTCATTTTGTTGGAAAAATAAAATCATTAAGTGTTATCATGGATATAATACTGCAACATGTAAT
>PHNY01262766.1:429-20643 GCA_003724115.2 Anethum foeniculum
TTATATTATTTAATTTATTTCGGTAATTTTGGTAATTTCGGTTATTTCGGTAAAAAATCCGAAAAAACCGAAATACCAAATAACAATAAAAATCATACCTGAATTAAGAACCGAATTATTCCGGTTCGGTAACCGAACCGAATTATTTCGGTTATTTCGGTTCGGTATTCGGTTAACCGAACCGAATGCTCAGCCCTAATATGAACTACCATCTGATATAATGAAATATAAGCACTTAATATTTTCTACTACCTAAGATAAGCATTAATAAGTCAAAACTACTATGAACGCAAAATGGAAGCAAAAGAACATTAATATGCAATATAAACTGCCAATTTATTAACGTTCCCAAGAAAACTAACATATTCCAATGAGCATCGCGAAAGGTACATACAGTGTTTGGGAAGGCACGGGAGGAATCACCACCATGAGCACATACTAGGGGAGGACTACTCAACCAACTACACTTTTTCATTTGCTTCTGCATTAATATTGGCAAATTACAAAGTTCAGTACCAAAAAATCTTATATATAAATAAATAGATAAGCTAAATGAAACTTGATGAAGTTTATCAGAAGAGATAACCTCAAACAAATACTACCATTTCAAGCATGCGATTCAGAAGACATGTTCCCTGCTTATCCCCAGCCCCTCCCTCAATATTTTGAAGTGCTTTATCATCTGATTCATTTTTTTTTGGCATAATTGCATAAACCACTCATGTGTTATATGTTTCTATAGAAGTAAAAGACACTACGATACCAAAATGAAAATAACTACGTGGAAAATGAACTAAAACATATAAGTGCGATCTGAACTGGAGAGTGACATATACCTATCACTGTTAAATTTATTATATATTATAGTTGGACAAGTAGATTTTGTCTAAACAAAAGACTTTCATTGACATTGCTTTCTTTTTCTTGATAATTAAACACACCCACCTTGTCTTTGACAAGGTTCGAACCTCGACATCCTGTAGAGGGAACAAGGGTGATACTGCTTAACTAAGAGGTCATTGGTTTGCAATATTTTCCCTTTTTCCTTCATCCTTTTCCTCACTAGTTAGTTTTCTTCTGCATTATTGAACAATATTGCACCACAATGAACAATGCTTCAAATGTCTAGTGTTTTTCGTGAACTATATTAGACAGACTACTCAATAAATCTCTGAATATCTAAACCATAAATTTTGCATAAGTTAATTGATGAAAAAAGTGAAGAAACCAAGAAGAATGCTTGGGGTTTTCAAGTGCTAAAGAACCACTACCCCCAATAAGTTCCCAAATGCAGAAGGAAGAAAAGTATTTGGATCAGACCCCATATGAATCTCACTTCCAATAACCACTTAAAGTCTAAGTTATTGATTATGCAGGAGATTATATGTAGGCTAGCCCTAATTTAAAAAAAAAAAAAAAACTAACGTACCAAGGCCATTTAACTTCTTGCTTTATTATTAATAATCTAAATGAACATCTAAACAATAAATGTATATATATACCCCAAATTGAATAAATAAATAAATACATTAAAATTTGTAATTAATATAATTAAAATGTTTGAATACATTTATGAATATCCAATTTTAGTGCCAATAATGGTCCTATCATAGATAAATAGAATTGCTCTCACACGTGACATAACGGTTAAATTAAAAAATGCAGGCTACTGTCACTTTCTCTGCTAACTCACCTCACTCCTAAATCCCTATATCATACACTTAAGTACTTGACCGCAATATCTCCAGGACGGAGTAACCGATAACTCAATGATCTCCACCAAGTCACAGTTCTCATCCACCATTTTCTCTTTCCTTTCTCTCCAATTTATCTACTTTCCACTTTATACTCAGGCTTTAAACCCTAAACCTCGAAGATCTGGCCTTAATTAAAATTGATCAGCTCACATTTCTACTGTAAACCATCCGCTACATTCACATTCTCTAATTCTTGTCATATTACATTACACAAAATGCTATAATTATGCACAAAAGCTTCAAAAAATTCACTCGCACATCCTCCGTAAATACTTCATTTCACTACTTGTCTTAAATTATAAGCTGTCAAAGTATGGGACACTTATAGAAAAATAATAAAAACAAACAACAAAATTGGATATACAAAAAACTCGTAAATCATACTGGAGACTTGATATAAAATATAATAGTACATTCGAAGGGATGTACCTTCTGGAAGTGTTTGAGTCTGAAATGGAAGAAAACAGGGGGAACAATAGCGAAGAAAGCAAGTGCGTATAAAATGTAACGGAATTTATATTTGCCAGCGGGTCGGAGCCTGTGCTTGGGGTTTCGATTACGCATCATTCTTACTCAATGTAAAACTACACACACTAGGGTTTCTACTTGTTGCAGTGGAGGTTTGTTGTTGTTGTTGTCGTCATTTTCTACTATTTTGTGCCTATGACTTTTTCCTGCCTCTTTATGGATACAGGATCCGACCCGCATGTCCCTTTTAACTTCTTTTCCTCACGTTTGCAGCACTCGCAAGTCTCGGTCATAAAAGGCTTATCGACCTTTTGTCCTTTAAAGTTTTACACGTTGTACGGTATAAATCTCATAAAAAAATTGACCGTACTTTTTAACCCTTAAATTATGTATTTTCATACCTTTTAAAATTAAAATCGATATAGTCAACATAACGGTATATATCTAATGCGCAAAATAGTCTTTTCACATGGTCTTTCTCTTCAAAACGGAGAGAACTCTCCCGCGAAACCATTTAGCCCCTGTAATTTATATATGCAGTGGTTTATATGTGTATGTAGTTGATGTTTTATAAAGAAGTGAAGAACATGGAACCTAATTGTTGGTGTGGAAGAGCAGTAGTGCTAAGAACATCATGGACAAATCCGGGAAGATGATTTGGGGTTGTTTCTGTTTCATGGTAAGCATGTATTACACTCCTATATGTATATTTTTTATGGGTTAGGTTCTCATAATCATAACTTTGTTTATGTATTTGTAGGATGATAGGAGAAATTCATGTAACTTTCATTTATGGCTTGACCTCCCTATTTGCCCAAGGGCAAGAATGATCATTCCTGGGCTGTTGAGAAAAATAGATAAGCTAGAGGATGATTTGGGGAAGCTTGAGGCTGTTGCTGAAATGGAGAGAAAGAAGAGAAGCCACATTCTATTTTATGGAGTCATAATTTTCTTGGTGCGGGTGTTTGTAGTGCTGAACAAAGATGAGGAGTCAGTGGGCAAGGGATATGAATTACCTAATTAAAACCTTTGTATTATTGTTGGTGTTTTATTCATCTAATTACTACTATGTACTACATTTTGCCATCTATGTAATGAAAAATGAGTTCAATGAAATGAAAAGAATTGCAAAAGAAAATGCTTCTATTACCAAGTTCATAATCCAAAAGTACATGATATTACAAGTTCCAAAGCAAAAGAACCATAACATATTCAATATCCAAAGGATTCAAAATACAATTGTCCACATAAGATAAGTAAATAAAATGCAGAATATCATAAGTAAATAGTGTCATTGAGATTGGTTCTTCATGGATCCTTCTTTTCCCCTTTGTTGAAGGTCCTCCTCAATGTTTGTCATTCTTTATCTTCTACAGTGCTTCTGCCAGAGCACCAGGTGTGATTACACTTCTGCCATGAGATAAGAAAGGTGTAGATTTGAGCTCTGTTTTCCCGATAATTGTTTTGTACTGCTTCACTGGTGCAATTTGTTTCTTTAGCTTCATTGGGCCAGTGTATGAGTTATGTTTAACTGGTGTCCTCACTTCTGTAGGATTCCCCTCTACAGCTGTTTCTTATTCCTCATCCAAACAAACCGGGGTATCTTTGGTGTTTTTGAACCTTCCAAAGGTTGTTTTTAAGTACAACCTATTACTCCTTCTTGGTTCTTCAAAAGAGGTTCTTCTTGTTTTAGAACTTACCAAATCTGTAGTAACACTGCTTGGAGTTTTCCTTTTTTGACTATTTCCCCCAATATTCAACCTTTCAACATTTTGCCTCCCTTCATCAGTCATATCCTGCATTTCTTTTTTTGAACTTCTTTCTACTGGCATCATCCTCTTCACTCTGAAGCATAATTCCTTTACCTTTATATGTTGCCTTATTCATACTTGGAGCCCTTTCTTCATTCTTTTTCTTAATTTCCTTCTCGTTGCCCCCTTCATAATTTCTTTCAGTTTCTTAATTTTTTGAGCAGCAACCATTATAGGTGAGTCAAGGGTAGTTGTTAGTCCCATCCTTCTCACTTTCAACTTCTTGATCCTTCTTGCAGCAACTGCTATATGTGTCTCATCATCTATGTTTGACTCATCAATATGGCTTGGTTGTGTCATTGGTGGCCCTTCATCAATCTGGCTTGGTTGTGTCATTGGTGGCACTTCATTATATAATCCAAGAGCAGTTCATTTTGCTCTTCATCACCTCTTCCTTCCATTTCATTATAATTGGTTTCAATTTCTGCTTCATCTGTTGCATTGACATTACCATCAGTTGGACCTTCAGTTTTCCCATGGAGTGAGGGACATGTCCTCCTGTTATGCCCTACTCCCTTACAAAGACCACACCTACACAATAAATTTATTAAGTACAAGTTAATGTATTAAATGTTGAAATACAGTAAAAGTACAAACAAACATGTGTTATTGTGCTCATTACCTCACAGTTAATTGAGTTGTCCTGCTCAGAATTTTCACTACATTATCTTCTTTCTCAACTATGTCTGGCATCTCAGGCCTTCTCTTCTTCTTGGGCTTTCCTGTTTGCTTCTCAATTGTTGTTGGTCTCATGAGCATGTTAGTTTTTTCCCAGGCATTGTGTCCATTCATAAGGAAAATGATTCCAGAGTATGTCTTCTTGTAGTTCTCAACTGAGTACACTGAATCCATATAATCCTCCACATTTGCCATCAACCTGTTCATACAACTGATGGCATGGTGACAGGGTATGCCACTGAGATCCCACCTCCTGCATCCATATGTTCTTTCACCTAGATGGACCGCATACTTAGAGCCATTTACAGTTGTTACCTCAAATTCATCATACCCTGCATAAGTAGAGTAACACCCTCCACTCTATTTCTTGTATTTTTCAGCCAACTTCAATGTCTTAGGTGTAAGCCTGTTGGCCTCCCAAGCAACCATATCATCCCTCTTGTTTTGTAACCTCCTCATAAGGTACTCCCTTATCATCTCTAACATCACCAAAACACCTTGTTCTCTAGCCCTCAGTATGCACCTATTGAAACTCTCGCACATGTTGTTGAGTAAAATGACACAGTTGCTATCAGTCCTGAAGTCAGCTCTGTTCCAGTGATGAAATGACACTTCTGCCAACCACTTCCAAGCACCCTCATTCTCCTCTTTAATTCTATTCATTGCTGTTTCAAATGCTTCAACATTTGAGACCCTGGCACAACTCCACAACTTATCCTTTAGCGATCTTCCTCCAAATTTTCCCTTAAAGTTGTTGTGTATATGCCTAACACAGTACATATGCTCAGCCAAGGGTAACATCTCATCTACTACATTTAGTAAGCCCTTCTGTCTATCACTAATTAATGTCCAACCCTCCCGAACACCAATGTCTAAATCTGTAGCAACTAATGCCAAAAACCACTTCCATGAATCTAACCCCTCAGCTTCAACTAAGGCATATGCTAGAGGGTACATACAGATATTACCATCTACTCCTACAACACACAGTAACTGACCTTTATAAGCAGACTTTAAATGGCAGCCATCAAAGCCAAGTACTTTCCTGTATCCAAGCTTAAATCCATGCTTCAGACCGCCTAAGCATATGTACATTCTCCTGAAGGTTCCTTCATTTGCTATACAAATAACAGGGTATAGATCTAAATGTGTTAATTGAAGGGAGACAATGAACAAATTAGGGCTTAAAAGGAAAACATGTATATGCCTGGGTCTATCTCTATCTCAACAGTGGAGTTGGGATTTCTCTTCAATAACTCACTTTTATAATCCCATAATTTCTCAAACTGCTCCTCAAGGGTGCCATTGATAATCCTCATGCACTTTCTTCTTGCTTTTCTTAGTATATGGTCTTTGAAATCAATGTCCAGATCCTTCAAAACAGTCTTCTGAAAGGACTTAATTGGCCAGCCGGGATTAATTCTAAATTCAGGCAGGTATTTCCTAGCTAATTACCCAGAATTTATAAAGGGTAACCCCTTTTGCTCTCTAGCACATGTGTGGTCTGCAAAACCAAGAAAGGGCAAGGGCAATTTAATAGACAATAAACACACATAAAGTGCACTACACACTGGCAATTTAATAGCACATGTAAAATAGTTATAAACTGCATGGTAAAGCTTAAAATTTACCTGGTTCCACCCTTTTGATTTGCATGCTTTTGTCAAAATTTAATGTTGCAACCAGAGTCTAGGGGCATGGTGGTTTACGCACAGCCCTTACTTTAGTTCTGTCACTTTTAAAAACTTGATCATCCTCCCCTCACTCACAGAATGCTGCATTATTGCCTATCTAGCATGTGTATAATTTGTGAATACCATTCCAACTTCTCATTTAGTATCATCAGCTGTCTCTTTGTACAAGGAAAAGCTTTCCTCCTTTTATGAGTTTGAATATCATCATCTATGTCATTTCCTACCAAGCTTTCTAGATAATCATTGTCATACTCACTATTAGACTCCCTCTACACTACTGGTTCCTTACTTAGCCCAAGTCCCTGTCTAAGTCTACCTACCCCTTCCACTCCTTCATCAACATTCTTGGAAAAAAGAATGTCATTATCTGTCATGGAGTAGTCACTGTCAACAAAATCATAGTCATCAATTTCATCACTCCAATCTCCTATATCATTACTATCATCTCCTTCACTCCTGTAAAATGTATCTTTATCTTCAAATCCTACCAATTCATCCTCATTGGAATGGTGAACATACACATCTATTTTGTTATCATTCCCCATAGCATATGCTCTCATACTTATCACATCACATTGACTTTTTATTAACACTAACTCAACCTCCAAATCTCTGTTAGGAATCCTATAATACAGACCACTAAATCCACCATAACCCAATGCCTTAGTCCATCCTCTAAGTTTTTCCAAGGTAAATTCATCGAGGTCTAGAAAATGATAGACAGTCATTTTACCCCCTATATATTCAGTTCTCGACGAAATTTTTAACTTCCCACCATGAAGCAAATACATACTTATAACATCATCACCTTCAATATAAAAAACGAAATTAAACCCCCATAAATACATCAATATATGCACATACAGTACACAATTTTGTCATTAGGTTTAATAAATACAAAAAGACATCAATAACAAGGAATGGGCAAGCAAAATTCAAACTTAAACATTAACAAATCCAATAATAATCACAGTTTTAACATTCAAATTTACGTGAATAAACATGAAACAAACAATCAAAATCTACAATATTGCTCGATAAAACACAAAATAAGGGTAAGAGAAGTACCACCAGAGCTCTGATTGCTATCCGTCATTCCCTGATCCACAGTCGCTGCTCTGTCAAACTTAATCGCCGACTTCAATTAAGAGTAGCCTGTGATTGTAAATTGAAAATCGTAACTGTGACTAATTTTAGGGTTTAAAACGTATATAAAAGATGATACGCCACTGTATATAAAAGGAAATGACAATTTTTCCCATTCGATATATACCGTTATGTTGACTATATTGGTTTTAGGTTTAAAGGGTATGAAAGTACATACCTTGGGGGTTAAAAGGCACTTCAACTTTTTTCTAGGGTTTATAGGTACAAACATTATAACTTTAAGGGTCAAAAGCTCAATAAGCCATTATAAAATTCAGTAAATTGGTTTTGTCACCAAAAAACCGAATAACCACCTAATTTTTTTAGTACTAATTTCCAACATTCAAAGACTCAATGGAATAGCCACTTATATCTGAATTAATATATCTTCGAGTTTCGAATACTCAGTAATATTTGCTTTGTTTTTGTTCGAGTCAATTGATTTTTAAAATAATCAAGGGTGACAAAACCTAGCATGAGTATAGTAGATTATTAAGGACATGCTCCCTCCCGCCTGCTTTTTACATTGCCGGGAGTATTCGGTGCATATTTTAAGATATATATATAAAATATAGTTCCGTAATTTATTTTTTATAATTTTATATTTTTAAATAAAATTTTAAATTTTATTTATAAATAAAATATTTTAAAAAAAATTATGGAACTATACTATATATACACCTTAAAATATGTTTCAAACACTATCTTCAAAATGTAAAGAAATAAATGGGATGGAGGGAATATATATTTTAAATTTTTATGAAAATAAAATAAGTGAATGTAAAAAATGTGACCAAAATCAAATATAATAGTGATCACTAATAACAATAACAAATAAAATAGTCACTCATTAATTTGCTCTCCAAAATTTTAAGGCATTGGATGAAATTAATTTTATCAATATGTGCAGGAAATTGGTGCGAAAATATATACATAATTATTAAGTTACAATTTAATCTTTTTTATATTATATAAGTTCAAATTTAGTTAGTAAAAAGGTTGAAATTTGGTCTGTAATGAGTATGTAAATGATAATATCAAGTGATTTTTCAATTAAGCCACATGTTTTCAACTTCATCCCATATTTGAAATGATAATTTTGGGAGGAAAACTTATTTAATTTTACTAAATTACGCTTACTTTTCTTCTTGAAAAAATTCGGCAGTAAAAATGAACATGTAAATTTCATTATTTATTTCACTTTTCATAACCATTTATACCTTCTTCAAATTCGGGAGTAACGTGTTAATATTTACATGTGAAATTCTCAAAAATATAATAGTAGAATATACTACAAGAATTATTATTTCTGAAATACATATAACCTATTTTAATTAAAATTTATGAATAAAATTTGACTCGACTTGTTTGTGAGGTTATTTTCTAATAAATACATGTGAATAAATTGTAAAATACAATACTTTCAAAAAGTAAAAATACTTTTATTTAAAAAGATTTACCATAAGGAATAGAATAATGCTCTAAATATTCATATAATAAAATTTTAAATTATAAATAGAAACCGAAAAAATCAACAACAAAAATTAGCCTTTAAACACTAATATGAGATGGGTCATTAACATATCACTAACACATGTATTGAAAAAGATCTACCATTATACCTTATTTTGGTAAAAATTGTTATTTAAGGAAATCGAACTTGCGTCTGCCAAAAAATTTATATAATTTATTTTCATAAGATCACCCAATTAAGTGTATTTTTTATCATATGCATATTTGTGTGCATGTCACGTGAAGAAAAGAATATTTGTTACATCAATAAATATATCAACATTCCCTTTTAAATAAATTAATGTAGTTATATTTTAATAGAAATATGTATGTCCAAATATTCAATGAAATAGTATATGTATTGTCAATCTCTCTCACACACGTTATGCATGTTTATGTGGATCCTGCATAAAATTACTACAAGAATGATATCATATTGAGATTTTTTTTGCATTCACTACTCGATTTGTTTTGCATTCAAGGGTTTTCATGTTTTTATTTAGAGTTTAAAGCATGGTTGCTGAAATGAATTTAAAGTTAATTTTAAGTTTATCATGGTACTAACTTTTGCTTACACAAAGAGTATGTATATTCCCCTCTTTCTCAATATTATTTCAAGATAAATGTTGAAATATTCTAACAAATACTATATTACTATATTTTAATTTATAATTGGTATTTTACCTCATTCTCTAAATATACAGAAAATTTAAGTAAAATTGTCCAATAACTAATCTACACCAAATTTGCTAGCTCTTCTAATTTGGCCAATAATTGTTGTCGGTTATAGGATATGACCTGCTTTTCAAAATACTTCAAATTTGGCTCGGGTTATCACAAGATCTGCTATTTTTTTTTATGATAGGATAAGATTTCATTAGAACAAAGAAAGAGCCTGAAGGAACTTACAAGGATAGAACATCAAACCACTATTAGAAAATCTGAATAAACACCTGGGAACTAAAGCAACTTAAAAGAAAACTAGGACCAACTAGTACGTATATGCGAATTTTGACACAAGCAAACCGATCTTTGATAATGATTAAATCTTCATCTTGTTGCAGCACATTCGATGAGCTTTTCACTTCAAAGTTACTAACACCCCATATTCCCTAATGAAGACTTTGCATCTGACGAGACGAAGCTGCATCAAGGCATGTGCTGGAAGTCATGAAATCAGAATTCATTCCAGCATCTTCTGCCACCAATTTCCCCTTGCCCCTTATCATTAGCATTGATATTAATAAGAGGGAGTGAGGTTTGCTGAAGAACATGTGTTAGGAATTGTCCCACATCATTTGTGTGAGGGGCAGTTTGCTACTTAATAAGCAGCCAGATAACTCCATTACTATTAGGGGTGTACAACCAGGGGCGAATCTAGGATTTATAAAATGGGGGTTCGAATTCTTGAAAAACAATTCCTATAAATAAAATTTAATCAAACTATCAAATTACACTTATATTTTTCCCCTACGAGTTTTCATCGACTGAAAACGATGCATTATAGCATCGTTATTAACATTAGAAGCTAAATCTCTCTCAATTAGACATACTAAACAATCATTAAGCAAAGACAAAGAACTATAAGTATTAAACAACTAACTATAAGTATTAAACAACTAACAAATAACTGAATTTAAACCATAACGCATTGAGGCATTTTATCAAACACATAATATTCATAAAAATTAACAAATAGCAAAAGCATGTTAAGCAAGTAAATAATATATAAAAACTAATGTAGAGCATATGAATTATGAATATATGATTATATAAATTAGTTAAAGAATTAAAAAATAGTACTAGATTAGACTAGCAGTGGGAGGTAGTGATGAGTGAGCAGCGGGGAGTGTTATCAGTTATGTGAGGAGTTTTATGTGCACCCAAGTAAGTACCGCTTCTGTTTAATTACTTACGTAGTTACGTGTTTTTAAATTATAAATGGACTGGGCTTGTGCTGTGTCATTTGGGCTTTAATTATTTTTAGGACACCATATACATGGGATGGGGGGACGATTAGTATTCATAGCATAACTCTGTTAATATATAAATAATTTTTTTTGAAGTGGGGGGGGGGACAATTGTCACCCCTCATGAAGTGCTAGAATCGCCACTGTGTACAGCTGAACTGCTCAACCGCATTAACCACTCGCATCGCTCGCAACTGAACCGTGTTTTGCGGGTAATCACGAAATGCGGATTGGTTGCGGATGAAAATTTTAGTAATCGCTTATCTGCGGTTTGGATGCAGTTTTATATTATAGAAAATCGCAACCGCAAACCGCCAAATATATATTTATAATAAAATATATTTTATGGTAAATAAATTAATAAGTAAACACATTTATTTTGTTATTTTTTATTATTTAATATTATAAGATTAATAAATTAACACTACTTTTGTTATGATTTAAACCCAATCCATTACTTCAAATCTCAATGTTCAAGTCCAATTAGTCAATTACCTACCCTCTCAAGTATCAAACTCTCGTTGCGCTTCACTATATTATTTTTTATTAGCAGTGTTAGGAAAACAAGATAGCCAAGCAGGAGTTTGAAGGAGTCTTGCAATTTATATTAGTTTTTACTCATTAGCCGGATACTTTGTATTTTTTATTTTTAAATGTTAAATTATCAAGCAACCGAAACTTAAATTTATTAATGATTTGATTTTTTTTGTGGTTCTTACTATTTTATATTAAGTGGTTGAACTGCAAACCGAACCGCAATAACCACAAATTTGCAACCGCAGTTAATGCAGTTAATCGCGACCGATAATATGGTTGCGGATGGAAATTTTCTAAAATCGCTCTTCACGGTTTGGTTCGACTTTTACCCCAAAATCGATCCGATCCGAACCGCGTACACCCTTGATTAGTACGAGGCCTTTTGAGATGTGCCCAACAATAAATCTGTGCGTGCACGGCACGGCCCAGACAATATCATACTAATGTGGAGTTAAGATATGCTTAGAAATTAGTATCAGAGTTTCAGGTTATAACGGTCCATAACAATCTTAAATGGGCTCCAAAATGAGCATAGGAAGCGAAAGATGGGTTACCCCATGATGGGTTTAAGGGGGAGGTAGTTGGGCTTTCTAGTATGGGTCTGGGGGAGCATATAGCCAGATTGACTTCCAGTATGGGTCAAGGGGGAGTCTGGTTACAGTGAAGGAAGCAGATTCGACAGGTGTCGAGCCCGATGTTTGAAGGGGGAGATTGTTAGGAGTTGTCCTGCATCGTTTCTTGGAGGTGCAGTTTGCTAGTTAATAAGCAGCCAGATAACTCCATTAGTATGAGACCTTTTGGGATGTGCCCAAAAATAAACCCGTGCGGACTCGACCCAGAGCGGATAATATCATACTAATACGGAGGTAAGGACTGCTTAGCAATTCCAACAACATGGTCCCTAAACACTATGTCTTGGTTGACAGGGTTTATAAGTTGAGCATCATTAAATATTGTTCCATTCATAAACATCTGATCTTCCTGTATCTCTAACATGCCTTAATTCATCAACAAAAGAATATACTGGACAGTGGTGAAAGTTCCCGATTGAGAGGAATGTTCTGGTGGCCAAAGGCCATATCTATCAGATTCTGAAGAAGGGTTGCATCAATTTGAACATTCATCAATCTTGTTTTCCTCATTCGACTCCTTAAACAAAAAATTTGGGATAATATTACAATTTAATATAATAGCTTCTAACAATTTTTATAATGGTAAATTATTAAAGAAGTTACTCATAAGTCCTAATTTATTATGTCATACGGATTTAAAATTACAAGTTTGAAAGATTTTTCACCGATTGATGCAACTAAACAATTAAATAGATACTTAACCATTACATGTACCATCCTTATTTGAAATGTAAAAGATTATCTTATTTAATTATAACTATAATTTTGACAAAAAAAATTATAAACTATATTTTTATTTGATTTCGTATTCTAATAAGTTAAATTAAGATACTGGGTACCCAATGTAATCAATGTATTTATCACAAATCTATATATTATAAATTGCTGGATAACCCATTTATCAGGTTTGGTATCCATATTTTTGCTCGGATAAAAAATTAAACTTAAATTTGATCCATCGACTATCCAATTTCAGGCTTGGTATCCTTTTTAAGATTTATGTATGATTCATATACTTATTTGACCCAGATATTATCATTAATGTAATTGTGATAATTATGGTAACCTGATAATTGAAAATTTGATTGAACTTTAATTTTGGTAAGTTAGTTAGTATATTGTCCCATAACATATATAATAAAATATCTTATTAAACTGATTTTTAAATGTATTAACCATAGCATATAAAATTAAAAAATTTCTTATATAAAAGTTATTTATTTCGTACTTAAACTATTTAATCTTAAAAACATATTTTATATTCAATTAATTCATTATAATAATATGATATAATTAAATTAAATAATTTCTAAAACACTATATGCGTAGCACGAGCTATAATCTAGTACTTGAAATTTTTTAGAAGATTTAATCAAATTTGTGATACTTAACTAAATTAAGAATTACTAAGTTTACAAATATGGTACTTAAGACTTACAATTATCGTACAAGTATCAAGATAACCTGCTAGTAATTATGTGATTGCCTAGAAAACTTAAATATTTAATAATTAACTTATTTTGAAAAAAAAATTAGGTGAAACATACTATCATTGACAAAATATATTTCATGTTATCTCTAATTGATGACAGTAAGTTATAGTGTTAATACTACCAAAAAAAGAATAATGTATTATATGAAAGAAGTTCAAGAAATTGTGCATGTATCATGAAAATACAAAAGTGAATAGCACAGTTCAAAATACTGTCATAAAATCAATTGATAGTACAATACAATTGACAAAAAGGTTACAAAAATGATATAAGGTTTATCATGAAAGCATGTTCAACTAATTGACAGTAACCCTGCGCTGGAATTTCTCAACCTCTTGAAGCGTTTGGCGGTAGTCTAGACAGTATCAATAATGCATGACAGTATAGTTTGTGAATTCTCGATAGATTATTTTTAATCCCTTAACGACAAATTTGGCGGAAAAATAATACTGTCAAAGAATAAAAGAATTTGACAGTGAGCTTCACGTCAATAACTGGTTGTACGGATATCACATGTATTTTATATATCATAAGCTTGCAAAGACTATAGTATGACTTTAGTGCACAAGAAAAAATTTACCAATTCAAGAAGAAATGAAAAATCTATATCAAGTAGATTGTATAAGCTACAAGTATAATGCATCTAGACTTCTTTACTTGTAAATTATTTGTTTGTCTAGATATCTTTTAGAAATACTCACATGATGTGACCAGGAAGTTAAAGATATTGTTAGAGCAGTTATTAAAAAAACTACTTGTTACTTGTGAGTTATTTTTGAGTCATTTTTTCACGTGTGTACTGATGTGTAAAATAGCTGGTATGTACAAAAAACGGTTGGTAAAAACATTATATTAAATAATAATAATACTAATAATACTTCTACTAATAATAGTAAAGAATATGGACAGACTCTAAGTCTAAATACATTATTCATTTCTTTTAATCTACTAATTTTTCACATCTTTTGTGTACTGTCTTCTTCATCTCAAAATACCAAATCCTCCCCCTTCTTCATACACACACTTTTATCTCTTTCTTTTTTTCATATCATCCGTTCATCTTACCTCTTTTCAGTTGTTAACCTCTTCATAATAACTCACCTCGTCAGTGATCTACAATTTTTCCGACAGAAAACTGGTATTTAATTCCAATTAGAAAAATCCGAGACACATACGATTGCAGGAGTAGGCACGTCAAAGAAACACATATTATACCATAACGAATGTTCACAATCTTTATGGATTACAAAAATAAATTAGTTGGTAACGACGATTTCAAATTTTATCAAGAGGTAATATTCTGCCTATTCTATGTACTCATTCAATTGGTTTATTCAGAATAATTACTTTATCAATTTATATAGAAAACAATAATTTATTTTATTTTTTTCAACAGATTTGATAAGTTTAGGACACCTTTGATTAATTAATCTATTTTGATTATGAAATCAATTTTCTTAGATCAACTAGAAGACAGTTTTTTCTATGTATGACGAACTAATTCTTTGACATCTTATCTCGTTTTATGTTATATGAAAATTTTGATATCTCTAATTAATCTAGATCAATCATTTTAATAACAATATGTTATTTCTTCTCAGGTAAATGGATTGTTCTTGATACATCATACTAGCTTAATGCGTCTGAGAAGAATGGTTTCTTGTGCTAGTGCAAAATCAAGACATCTCTTTTATGTTCTTGTTATTGTGTTGACGTATTAGTGATTCACAATCACAATGTCACATAAAATTTACATGTAAACTTTTCAATACATCCTTAAATGAAAAGATACAATATGATATTTTACAGATATATAAATGTACGAGGAAAATTTGTAAATTTAGTTTAAGAACTTCAATGTGATGACATAGAATAAATTAGATATCAAAATATTTATTATATGAAGATCATACAAGAGCAAGAATATTAGTTTTCTCTTAATTAAGAATTTTGTGCTCGTACACCCATTGATTAAAATTTAAAAATTCTTACTCACTTTTAGTACAAACATTTGAACAAGAAAGCAGTTAAAATATATATTAAACTTTAATAAGTAAAATTGGATTACAATTATATGATAATTAGTTTTTAATTAATTATAATTTACCAAAATTTAAATTTATTATTTATATTGAAAATGAACTAAATATTATGACTTATTATATACATTAGAATTTCATTAAACATGTACTTATATAAAAAAAATATTAAATTTTAATACATGCCTGCCACAGTTAAGCATTTCTTCCCAATCGCTACATAGCACTGGTTGTAAACTAGTAAAAGTAATAATATTATCCACAGTTAACGAAATCGTGAACAAACATGACATTAATTATAAGTGCATCAATATAATTAGTAGAAATACAACATGAACACATAAGTGAGAAACGATGCAAAGCGAGCCTTCATCTCATCTTGTAGTTGAAGCAACACAAAAATGCATAAACATAATGCAACTATTACACATATGCACATTTTATTAAAATTGGTCATTTTATTGGAAGAAAAAAATCTAAAACTGTATGAGGAAATGCATTAAAATCACATTTAGTTATATTAAGACGAAGATAGTAATTTCATTTCCAGTGAAACAATTAATTGTTACTCGTAAATAATATGTCATTAACACTCTTTTGTCCTTCAAAAATTTTCAACTATTGATTAGTCATATGTACAGTACTTTATAAGAAAATTCTTATATTTTCTTATTTTTAATGTTTTTAAATTCTATGCGTGATATGGGCAAAAAGTAATCCTTAAGACATAATTAATGATGTATTAATTATGTAGGAAAAATTACGTCCAAGGCCCAAACACAAACACAGATATCTACTGTTCATGTCCAAGACCCACTCGTATCTACGAACGAAGGCCCGTCAAGGATACCCGGACTCCACGTCCAAACATGTAACTGGCCCATCCGAGGAAAGATCTAGAATCAACCACCTCAAGGAGTCCCGGTTACCATGTTTAGAGGACTCCTACTTACCTTTTATGGAGGAGACTTATCCATCAAGCCTCCAAATCCTAATCAAACCCCAGGTTCACACACCTATATAAAGGGGTCTTACCCGCTCATCAAAACTACGTCTTGACTTGATTCTTTACAATACAGAGATACGTAGGAACCTCGTAAAGACCGTGTAGTCTCGAACATGAGTGCAGCCATTAAAGCTCTAAGCTTACAAACCCAAATATTAATAGCGAACGAAACCCTAAATCTTGTTCCACAACATTTACCGCCGTCTGTGGGAAGAAGACAACAATAATGGTAAGAACATGAAGCCATTTCGAGGAGCAAACTACTTCTCATACAGTAGCGTCCACCATCGAGATCCAACCACACTTAACTTACGCGTCTCAAGGAGGAAACGTTCCCGTGGTGACCACGGATCCTGCTCAAACTCAAGGGACGAATCCCCCAATTTCAGATCCGATTCCATAAGGGAGGAATCCCCTAATTCAAAATCTGATTCCTTAAGGGATGAATTCCCAAACTCAAATGGTTCATATACCATTGAATTCTCAGGCACTTGGATTCTAGATACTATCATCCCATCAAGAACTAACCCTAACCCCACGTATGTGATGCCCTTCATCCTTGACATCATCCCTGATGTTGGAGGAAGCTGTCATGCATAACAGCCTAAGTACATAAGAGGCTTAGCCCCTAACCCTGAAAGATGTGACTACTCCGGTCCCTATACAGAGGATGATGAAACCGAATCCTCGGAGGAAGACGCCGCCCCAAGGAGGAGACGCGCTGGTAAAGAGCGTGAGCCTAGGGGGCACACTCAATCACAAAGGGCTCAAGGAAAAACCTCACAAAGCATTCAAGATACGATACGGGCACACGAGGCCTAGATCCAAATACTAAAGCACGACATGGAGAGGCGACAATCAAGGAACACGACCTCAGGAAGGTCGGGGGACATGCCTCCCGTCATAGATCTGGAAGATCCACCAAGAAGAAGAAGGGTCATTTTCCGAAGGGCTGATCCCCACGACTTAATGCCTCTTGGAGATCCTGATGATCCAAGACCACCGTTCACTGACGAGATCATGAATTCTCGTATCTCAAGGAAGTTTAAGATGCCCACCATCAAGGCTTATGATGGAACGAGAGACCCGACCAATCATGTAATTACGTTCTCAAACGCCCTATTGCTACAGCCCGTGAATGATGCTATCATGTGTCGGGCGTTTTCTCAAACACTTGGGGACATGGATCAACGATGGTACAGTCGTCTGCCCCTGAACTCCATTGGATCCTTCAAGGATCTCAGTCAAGCCTTCATAAGACAATTCATAAGTAGAAGAGTCCATGAGAAGAGTTTGGCATCTCTTATGAGCCTCGAACAAGGAGCAAAGGAGTCCTTGAGAGACTACCTGAATTGATTCACAAAAGAGGCCCTGAAGGTCCCGGATCTAGATGACAAAGTGGCCATGATGGCCCTGCAGCAAGGAACTAAGAACGAGCACTTTAAGATAACCTTGGCCAAGCGTGCCCCTGAGAGCATGCTACAACTCCAAAAGAGGGGCGAGAAGTATATCAAGGCCTAGGAAAGCTTGAAGAAGGTTGTGACGAGTAATGAAAACTCGGGCAACAAGAAGCGGAAAATGGAGCAAGAGTATGATGCCAAGGACAAGTATTCTCGAACAGGCAAAATTTCGGAAACTTCTCCTAGGAAGAATCAGGGACCAAGGTTCACTGACTACACAAGGTTGAACAATCGAAGGAGCCAAATCTTGTCGGAAATTGAGAAGGACAATCAGTTCAGATGGTCGAAGCCACTAAGGGGAGACCCCGAGAAGAGAGATAAGAGCCAATATTGTAGGTTCCACAAAGATGTCGGTCATGACACCGACGAATGTAGGCAACTCAAGGACGAGATCGAGTATCTGATCCGTAGAGGAAAGTACGGATGATTCACCAAGGGTGAAGATGACGGAGGCCAAAGAAGAAACAACGATCGAAGGGACAACAATCATGATCGAGATCGTAACCCACAGCCTCGAGGGCCAGTGAACAACATCATCTCCAGAGGCCCAACAGCTGCCGGGACAATCAAGAGTTTTCGGAGAGCTTATGCCCGAGAAGTGATGAACATAGTCGGAGAAGCTCCGAAACGAGCCAAGACTGAAGTAGCACTTGGATTTGACGACTCTGACCTTGAAGGGGTAAAGTTCCCCCAAGAGGATGCTCTAGTTATCACCCCGGTAATTGGAAATTATCTGGTAAAACGGGTCCTTGTAGACAACGGAGCCTCGGTGAACATTCTGTTTCACGACGCATTCTTGAAGATGGGATACAACAACTCTCAGTTGACCCCTTCAAATGTACCCATCTACAGGTTCAATAGAGTGGATTAGAAAGTTGAGGGATTGATCCAACTTCCCATGACAATTGGGGAAGAGCCAAGAGAGGCCACTCAGATGTTAACTTTTCTAATTTTCAAGGCATCGTCAACTTACAACGCAATCCTCAAAAGGACAGGATTAACAGGATTACAGGCGTTCAAGGCTGTGCCTTCGACATATCACATGAAGCTCAAGTTCCCAACCAGAAACGGTGTAGGTGAAGAAAGGGGCGATCAGAAGATAGCCCGAAGTTGTTACATGGCCGTACTGAGGCCTGATGGAACCGGGGGGCAGGTCCTCCAATAGAAGACATGGATGTCCAAGAGAACAAGGAGCGGAAGACTTGGTCCCGATCTCCCTAGACTTTCTAGACCTGGACAAGGTCACCTACATTAGAGCGTCTTTGAAAGAACCCTTGAAGGGCCGATTGATTGGATTCTTACAAGAAAACAACGATGTATTCGCTTGGATGGCATCTGATATGCCCGGGATTAACCCCGAACTCATAACTCACAAGCTGAATGTTGATCCAACACGGAAGGCGGTCAAGCAGAAGAAAAGGACTTATGCTCTGGATAGGCTGGAAGCCGTTAAGCAAGAAGTCGAGAAGCTCTTGGAAGCTGGATTCATCGAAGAAGTCCAGTTCCCTGAATGATTGGAAAACCCTGTCATGGTCAAGAAAGCCAACGGAAAGTGGAGGATGTGCATTGACTTCACCGACTTGAACGATGCATGTCCTAAAACTGTTATCCCTTACCAAGGATCGACATCCTAATTGATGCCACTGCTGGGCACGAGGTGACGAGATGCTGAGCTTCATGGACGGCTTCAACGGCTACAATCAGATCAAGATGCACAAGAACGACACCCGAAAGGTATCCTTCGTGACTGACTTTGGTGTTTTCAGCTATCTTGTTATGGCCTTTGGGTTAAAGAATGTAGAAGCCTGTAAAGCATAATGTAACGTAATATGTAATAGAGGTAATATAACTCAACTAGGATAGGAAACAGGCAAATAATATTAAACCTACGAAGCACAGGAATCCTGAAGTTGAATACAGGATAAATACAAAGAATCAAAACATGATCCTAAAGATTGAAGTCCGTAACAGAATCACGGAAAGAAGTTCATTAACATGTTCAAGCCTTCGT
>PHNY01262912.1:2446-15080 GCA_003724115.2 Anethum foeniculum
CTTGTGTTAGAATCTTCAAGATCATACACCTTTCCTACCAGTGATAGATTGTTCAGCAAAGTAAGAAACCTATCATAGATATCAGTAAGGCTATCATCAGCTTTGGCCTCAAAGTGTTCATATTCCTGAACGAGAATAACTCTTCTGTTCTTCTTGATAGATATTGTCCCTTGACATTGAGTCTCCAATGCATCCCAGATATCCTTTGCAGTTTTACAGGCTACAACCCTGTTTGACATAACAGAGTCAAGACTGTAATGCAGAATATTTCTTACCTTTGCATCTTTGAGAACAGTTGCTTTCTCCTCAGCAGTCCATTCTCTCTTTTCCTTCAACTGATAATGTTCAGGAACAGTGTTAGTTCCAGACACTAGCTTTATTGGTGTGTGTGGCCCATCATTGATAACATCTAGATAATCAGGATCTGCAGCTTTTAAATGCATCAACATTTTTACCTTCCATGTTGGATATTTGGTTCTCTTCCGAATGGGAATTTTAATACTTTCATACTTATTCAGAGACATCTTTGATTGTTTCTGATATTACTTTATTAGTTTGCTCTGATACCACTTGTTGCCCAGTAAGATACAATTGTTTAAGGGGGGTTGGATACAATTGTATGAATGTTTCGAACAAGTATGAAAATATAACAGTTCTTTATATTTCTGNTAACTGTTACAAAATCTCTCACGAAATATTTGATGTTTTTGAGAGCTGCTAGGTCGTACAATACTCGAGTTAATTACCGAAATGTGATGACCTAAACTGTGTTTATATAACACACAACTACAATATCAATTCTAAGATATGCACTATCAATTACTAACAGAAAACAATACATATCTTGAACTGAATACTCAAAGTCCTATAACTCAGGCGCTAATGATAATATGTCCCTCATTTTAAGGAACATAATCAATCTTCAATAACCGACTGCATCAAAATACTGACGTCTCTCAAATACTGACAATAAGCCAAACTCTGATGAGTTGTCAAATACTAACGACGAGCTAAACTCTGATGGCCTGTCAAATACTGATGACATCAAACAGCAATCGAATCCCGAGCATCTCCTGATCATTGAGAATCAGCATCTAACACTAAAAAATGGAGATACGTAGGCATCTCGTAAGGATCGATTAGTCTCGAATACGAGGGCAGCCATTAAAGCTCTACGCTTACAACCCCTAAAATAATTCGAATGAAACCCTAAATCTTGTTCCACAACATTTGGCGTCGTCTGTGGGAAGAAGACAACAACCATGGTAAGAACACGAAGCCAGTCCGAGGAGCAGACTACTTCTCATACAGTACCATCCATCATCGAGATCCCACCACACTCAACTTACGCCAGGAAACGTTCCAATGGTGAGCACAGATCCTGTTCAAACTCAAGAGATGAATCCCCCAACCTCAGATCTGATTCCACAAGGGACGAATCCCCCAATTAAGAATCTGATTAGTCAAGGGATGAATCTATTGAATTCTCAGGGACCTGGATTCCAGATGTCCACGACTGTCCTCCTGTCGAGAACTAACCCTAACCCCACGTATGGGATGCCCTACATCCATGACGTTAGAGGATGTGGTCATGCACTACAGCCCGAGTACATACGAGGCTTCGGCCGTGTCCCTCAAAGTTGTGACTACTCCTGTCCCTACGCTAAAGATGAGACTGAATCCTCGGAGGAACACGTCCCCCCAAGGAGGAGACGTGCCGGTAAGGAGCCTGAGACTGGGGTGCACATTCAATCACGAAGGGCTTAAGGAACAGCCTCCTAAAGTATTCAGGATAGTATACGGGCGCACGAGACCGAGATCCAAAAACTGAAGCAAGACATGGAGAGGCGGCACTCAAGGCGCACGACCTCAGGAAGGTCAAGGGACATGCCTCCCATCATAGAACTGGAAGATCCGCCAAGAAGAAGAAGGGATGACTCCCCTAGGGTTGATCCCCATGAATTAATGCCTCTTAGAGATCCTGATGATCCAACACCACCGTTCACTGACGAGATTATGAATTCTCATATCTCAAGGAAGTTTAAGATGCCCACCATCAAGTCTTATGATGGAATGGGAGACCTGGCCAATCATGAAAGGACGTTCTCAAATGCCCTGTTGCTACAGCCCGTGAAGGACGTTATCAAGTGTCGGGCATTTCCTCAAACATTGGGAGCATGGCTCAACGATGGTAAAGCCTCCTACCCCCGAACTCTATTGGATCTTTTAAAGATCTTAGTCAAGCCTTCATAAGGTAGTTCATAAGTGGAAGAGTCCACGAGAAGAGTTCAACATCTCTTATGAGTCTCGAACAAGGAGCAAAGGAGTCCTTAAGAGAATATCTGAATCGATTCACAAAAGAGGCCCTGAAGGTCCCGAATCTAAACGACAAGGTGGCCATGATAGCCCTACAGCAAGGAACCAAGAACGAATACTTCAAGATGTCCTTGGCCAAGCGTGCACCTAAGAGCATGCTACAACTTCACGAGAGGGCCGATAAATATATCAAGGCCGAGGAAAGCATGAAGAAGGTTGTGACGAGTACTGAGAACTCCGGCAACAAGAAGCGGAAAGCGGAGCAAGAGTATGATGCCAAGGACAAATATCCTCGAACTAGAAAAAGCTCGGACATTCCTCCTAGGAAGAACCAGGGACCAAGGTTCACTGACTACACAAGTTTGAACGCTCTAAGGAGCCAAATCTTGTTAGAAATTGAGAAAGATAAGAAATTCAGATGGTCGAAGCCACTAAGGGGAGACCCCGAAAAGAGAGACAAGAGCCAATAATGTAGGTTCCACAAAGATGTTGGTCATGACATCGACGACTATAGGCAACTCAAGGATGAGATTGAGTACTCGATCTGTAGAGGAAAGTATGGCCTATTCACCAAGGGTTAAGATGACGGAGGCCAGAGAAGAAACAATGATCGAAGGGACAACGATCATGATCGAGATCGTAACCCACAACCCCGAGGGCCAGTAATCAACATAATCTCTGGAGTCTAAACAGCGGCAGGGACAACCAAGAGTTCTCGGAGAGCTTATGCCCGAGAAGTAATGAATATAGTCGGAGAAGCTCCGGAACGAGCCAAGACTTAAGTAGAACTTGGATAATTCAATGACTCTGACCTTGAAGGGGTAAAGTTCCCCTAAGACAATCATTTGGTTATCAACCCGGTAATTGGAAATTGTTCAGTCAAACGAGTCCTTGTATTGAACAGAGCCACGGTGAACATTTAGATTCACAACGCATTCCTAAAGATGGGATACAACGACTCTCAGTTGACCCCTTCAGACGTACCCATCTACGGGTTTAATAGAGTGGAGTCAAAAGTTGAGGGATTGATCCAACTTCCCTTGATAATTGGGGAAGAGGAAAGAGAGGCCACAAAGATGTGAACTCTTCTGATTGTCAAGGCATCGTCCACTTACAACGCAATCCTCGGAAGGACAGGACTACACGCGTTCAAGGTTGTTCCTTCGATATATCAGATGAAGCTCAAGTTCCCAAACAGAAACGGTGTGGGTGAAGAGAGGGGCGATCAGAACATAGCCCGAAGTTGTTACATGACTGCGCTTAGGCCTAACGAAACCGGGGGGCAGGTCCTCCCGATAGAAGACTCGGATGTCTGAGAAAACGAGGAGAGTAGAGGGAAAACAGATGAAGACTTGGTCCCGATCTCCCTAGACCTCCAAGACCTGGAAAAGGTCACATACATTGGAGCGTGTTTGAAAGAACCCCTGAAGGGTCGATTGATTGTGTTAGGTCCCAAAGTATTGTAGAAAGGGGGGATTGAATACAAAACTCACAAATAATTTGATTTGTTTGGATGTTCTTCATTAAAGTATAGAATCGAATCAAACACAAACAAGTTTGAGGAATATATCGTTTTATTAATATAAACCTTGAGTTTGCTACACTCTACTCAGTAATGATTAGCTACAATAAATTCGACAGCATAACCTTATAAATACAAGCTTTATAAAAATGGATATCACCTTCAATGGAGCTCTTGTATTTGCAGTTGGCAACTAAGGAAGATAACTGATTGAATTCAATTCAATCTGTTTATTTGGTGTAGACTTTATCATCAACCAATTACGTGGCATCATTACAGCCAAGATAATTGGTTAATGCTTCTATAAATCAATAAAGTAAAGTGCAACTATCGACTGGATGCATTCCTTGTATACCTTTAAACTTGAAAATATTCCAACTCCTAACTGTCAACTTGAGTGCCTTAGAGTGAGCTAACTGTCAACCAACCACTTCAAGTAGCTCAACTGTCGACCATGTATCCCTTTTATGATTTATGACTTAGTTTTTAGGGACACAAGATGGCAACTGTCGACTATATACCCTTAGTATGGCATAGGACTTAGTTTCTAGGGATATAAGTTGGTAACTACTGACCAAGTTATCCTTATAAAGGCTAACTGTCGACTAGACATCCTAGTGTAGGTACTTGGGATATTTTTCAAGTTCTTTCCTGTAGTTCTTGTGCTGTCTCCAGTCTGACTTCCAATCTTTAGAATTTCATATTTGAACTTTGAACATCCTTGATGAATATGAATTCCACTCTACAGTTCTTCAATAGATAATACTTGGTATTCCCTTCACAGATCATTGACGCCTAGTGCAATTGGTCTGGTTCACAGACGACTAGTTTTGCTCTGAGGTCTTCGTATTATGTACTTTACAAACCACTGTTGACTTGTTATGACTTCTGTAACTTTATTGCTTCATTCCACTGAAATCTTGATCTATAATACATTGAAGCAATGCATGTTCCTGAAACCTATAGTCTTCTAAAATGTTATTCTTCACAGAGGCTTGAACATGTTAATGAACTTCTTTTCGTGATCCTGTAACAGACTTCAAGCTTTACTTGCATGTTTTGATTCTTTGTGTCTGCCCTGTATTTGATCTTCTGGATTCCTGTGCTTCATTGGTTTAATATTATTTGCCTGTTTCCTATCCTAGTTGAGTTATATTACCTCCATTAAATACTACATTACATTATGCTTTACAATTTCCCCCTATTTGATTGTTAGAGTTCGACAAGAAAGTCCTTAGAAGATAACTCAACTGATAAATAAGAAAAAGTAAAGTACTGAAAGCAGGAAATAATATTAAATGCATTCTGGATCATATATACATTTCTAGATTTCTTTGAATGGAATTACAAAAACAAGAAGTATTCCTCTAGCATGAACATGTAATCTATGTCTTCTTAGTTCTTGGTTTCCTTTGTATCTTTGCTGTGGTTGTGCCTTGGAATATGCTTTGTTGTGTTCTTTTAGATGTGCTCCGTAGTGCTTTTGAGGTATGCCTTGACTCTTCAACTCAGCTATTCTCCTTCTGATAAGATCTCGAGCTTCAACATCTAAAGAATTTCTTGGCTAGGCGTTTTCAAGTCTTTCCAGAAGCATTCGCAGATAAGTCAGATTCTCCAGTTTTTCTGCAGCTTCAAAAAGCTTTAGTACAAAAATGGCATTTTACGTCGGTTAAATAGGTCATATACGTCGATATGATAACAAGAGTCGGAGATATGAAAACTGAATCTTGACAAATAAAAGAAAAGATATGAAAACTGAATTATAAACTAAATTATTATTGTTAATTTCTTTTTTTTAATTATAAATTTTATACGTCGTCTCATGAAAAGAGCGTCATATATACTAAATTCATATACGTCACTCAAATAATAAGCGACGTAAGTACAACTTTTATACATCGTCATTTTGGAAACCGACGTATATTATTACCTTATACGTCAGTTTTTAGCCTACCTGACGTAAAAAGTTAGTCAGAAAGAACATTATACGTCGGCTTTAAGAGAACCCGACGTATATTAGTAGTATATATATCGGCTTTTATTATGTACGACACAAAAGAAGTGACGTAAAATATCATTTTTGTACTAATGTAGTAACAAGGACTTATTTGATAGAACAAACATAGTTATTCTTTTTGGATAGTCCTGTACCCTTGCTGTCTTGTTTACTCTTTCAAACTCCAATCTGGACTTAAGCTTGCTCCTGATATTGGGCTAACTTTACTCTTGGGAGAACTTCTGGACTTAAGCTTGCTCTTGATATCTGGACTTAAGATTGATGATAGAGCTAGTTTATTATTCTTGTTGGTTGAAAACTTTACTCTTTTGAGAACTTCTTCAATGGCACTTGACTAGCTTTGATCCAATTAGATATTGGGATCTTTAAAGTAGTCTTCGTGACTTGATTAAACAGAGTAAAATTCATATCTCCTTCCTCTACAATGATGCAAGGCTCTGAATCTAGTACTGTCTAACTTTCAAGAATTTATTCTCCGTCAGGACCATCAACCCATACATTATAGTTGTATGCTCTTGTAATCTTTCTCATGGTCTTCTCATCTACCATCATATGAGTATTGAGTCTGAAGGCATATAGATCTTCCTCTACTTCCATGTCTTCTCGAGTTCTCTTTCACCCTTGTGTCTCAGACGACTCTCAACATAGGTCAACCAATCCAACCTTGTTGCTTCCAGATGGCTTTGTGAGAGTGTTAGATTCTGTAGTCTCTCGCCATGATAGTACTTGATCACTCTGCGAATAGAAAAAGCTTCAGGAGAAAACTCTTTCACAAAGGTCTTGATATGATTCTTCAGCAGATGATTGATCTTATTCCCACCAGTGATGAATTTCTGTTGCAGTATGAATAATTCCACCATCCTTATTCTTTTAAACATCCTTGTAGACAATCTCTGAGCCCCTAACTCATTTGTACGTACATTATCAATCCATATTTTAGAGCACTCGCTGATACACTAGATATCAAGTTGTTCAGCTGGTGATAAAATTCATGAATATCTGGGGTAGTTCTATCTACACTCCCTGATGGTGTCCATAATTATTCGATCCTTATTGGTTTCTAGATTTTACTCTTTTTCAGCAAAGCTTTTCCTTGTAAACTCCCAATCTGGACCCTTTTGTCTGCTAACATCAATCTCTCTGGCTCTTTGCAGCTTCCTCTCTCTAGCCCTTTTCAGCCTTAACCTTTTTTCAACAATGCAATCATGAGACCTCTGAAAGTTGTCATTGATGATTTCATTTATACGTGCAAATAGACAAGTTCCCTAGAAGGCATCACACATCCTTATCATAAGGATTTACAAACCTTGGCTCCTCCACAATCTCCCCTTCTTCAACTCCTCCAATAACAGCTTGAGGTAGATTCTGAATATCAGCACCAACGTTCACTCCTGATCTTCCTACTCAGCAAACACCACTTTCTTCTTCACCTTTTTTACTTCAGTGACTGGAACAATTTCCTCCCTTATATCCTCATCTCCCATAGGGAAATCTGCAAACACTTCTTTTGATATTATAGGAGTTCTTCCTTCATTCATTGCCTCCATGGATACATTAACAACTTCAGCTACTTTCGGGATTTCGGGAACAGAAGCAGCAATATCAACATCAAGTTCCCTTTCGGCTACTTCAGATGTCTCCACCATCTTAGTCTTTCCTCTTGCTTTTTCTTCCCTCCTTTTCTCCCCCTCAGTTGTGTTATCCTCCTGAATCTGAGCCGGAGGTGTTTGAGGTGAGGTGATTTAGCAGAGATTCGACCTTCGACGATAGCCAATCTGGCAACAATGATGGCAGTATTAGTGTTGTTGTGATTCAACACATCATTCATAATAATCCTGTTATTGGCCAGCTCCTTCTCTACTATGTGTATCTTTGAGTTTATATTTTCAATAGAAGCATCCCGGATCCTTAATTCTTCCATGTATGTTCTTTCCTTGGCCGCAATGACTTCATGAAATTCTTTGTCTTGTTGTGCTTGCAGTTGTAGAAATCTGTCATTCCTAGAATTTAGAATTGCTTCTAAATCTGAAGTTCTAACATATTTTGACATGTTGATCTGAGGTGTGTTTGGTATGGTGGGTGTCTCACTTAAAGGCTCTCACAGTGTTTCACTCATCACTCTTTTACTCGGATCAAGGGTCGGGGTGTCACTCAACGGTATGTGTTTCACTCCTCTCAAAGCTCCTTATTCCAGAGGTACCTGTAATTGAAATCACTGGAGCCGTCCTTAAGGAGGACACCAGTGGTGCAATGGGAGATTGCAAGCTCCCGTCCTCGTCATAAACGAGTTTTTTGTCATCAGAGGATGAATCTTTTAGAGATGGAATCTCTGGGAGGGTAACTGAAGCCGTCATATTTGGATTCTCTACTTCAGTTCCTTCTAGTGTCTATGAAGACACTTTCCTCTCACGTTCACCAGTTAAATCTGTTTCATCACTATCCGATCCGCAACTACGTCGGACCCCCTAACCATAGATGCATCCAGGTTTATTAGTCCTGGGATAGTAGGTAGTGCACTATGAATGGCAGTGACAACAACACCTTCTCCTAACACCTGTGAAGGTAATGGTGCAATATCAGAAGGTTCTAACCCTAAAATGGTTGGAACTTCTGTTTCCGTCAATTCTTCCTCAGTGTGTGCAACCTCACCAAGTGCAATGGATTCTATTTGGATTTGTGGTGGTGACAGTCGTTCAGATGTCATGGCCGACTGGCGAATTTCAATAGACTTACCTTTTTGAGAAGGTGAATCTAGGGACTGTTTCATTGCCTTTTCAGCCATTACATCTTTTTGGGAAGATGCATGGGGATTATAGATGCCTTAGTGGATTTGGATTTCTTCTAAGGAGGCAGAGCTGTGGGTTCACTCTCTATTCCTTCCTTGTTTACTGCAGTGACTCCCTTAACACTCTCAGTGGGTTCTTTTCTTTTGAGTGAGCTGGTTTGAGGAATCTATGTTTCAGTGTTTGGTTGAAGGGGTAGGTCATGAATTTATTGGATTCCAAATTCAGTGCCTTTTAATTGTACTTGTTATTCCAGCATTTATGTGTGCATAGTGTCCATTTCAAATGAGCTAATGTCTAAGAAATCAGTGACATTATCAAATGTACCAGCAGTTTCAGAGGTATTCTTACCTGGAAACTCACCTAGGGAGAAATCTGGCATGTAGATGTCTTCATCTTGTTGTATTGCCTTAGATGGTCTTTCTGGTGGATTCTGACTTTGACTGGCTTCTTGTTCTATGACCATTTGCTCCATTTGTTGTTGTCCTTGAACTTCAGCAGGGGTTACTGAAACATCCCTCTCTTGTTGAGCAAGAATAACATTTTGTTCCAGTTATGCCCCTTCATATTCCTCTGCTTCTTGGTCCTGTATTTCCTTCACATCTTCTATGACCTGCTGTTCAATAACAGGAAAACATTTTGTCATATAATCAGTAATAGAGATGTGAGGTCTACCATTGTTGTTGTTCGGGTAGTTTTGTTGATTCTTCAATAGTATTGCTGTTTTTGTAGTCATTGCAGGAGAGTCTACAAGATTTTCAGATGGAAAGAGACTTCTCTGCTCGTCTGACAGCCTACTGTTAAGAATAATTTGCAAGAACCGTGGATAGATGCAGTAGTTGAGATTCAGCTACATATGCTCCTGAATTTTCTCCATTAACAGACGGCCATAGTTGATTCGAATATTCTATGCAACTGCAACTCCAACTTGTTGAATGAAAGCTGAGAGTCTAGCCCAGTCACTTGCTTTCCCTGAGAATGTGTACATAAGGATGGTAAAGAAAAGATTCCATTCTTTGGAAAGTGCATTCTTGTAAAAGTATCGAGGGATTTGACGATCAGCAAGAGTTGCATTTATTTCGCTAAAAAAATGCATCAAATCCTCTTCATAAGGAACTTTCTCAAAGTTATTCCTTGGAAAATGAAGAGCCTCGTTCCAGTCATCCTCAGAGATCCTGACTATATCAGCACTAACAGGGAACTCAAAACCAAGATTAGCTTCAGTGTTAGAAATATAGGCATTTAAATGTACGTAATTGAGCAAATCAATATTGATTTTAGTGTTCGCTCTAAGAGCAAATAAATAATTAAGTAGCATTTTGCATACATCGAGATTATTTACATACTGTGAACAGGGGAAACATATTATGCCTAACGTCTTATTAATTATTTACATACTGTAAACAGGGGAAACATATCAAAGATTAATAATAGCAAAACAATTGTCACTAACAATAGTCATATTATGGTCACGACCAAACTCAAACACCAAAAGGGGTCCAATATCTATTTTAATCCACTAACTAAAGTTAGAGCACAATATATTCTCAATCGGTCACCAAGTAAGGCATAAATAATATATTATAAAATGAGAAAGTATAAAATCAGTAAGTACAAATATACGTACAATATTCTACCTAAATTACAATCGTAAACGTAAACTAAATTTAAAAGTTAAAACAATTCAAAACATCAATCAAATAACATATGAATACAACTAATTACCAAAACATAAATACATATATATACCTCAATATAGTTACTCATGACAGAGCATACATTAATTAAATTATTAATAACAGAGCATACATACAAACCCATAAGCACAAACACATAAGCAAAAACAACATACTTTCCATGTTCCGTCAAGACCCTCGGCCTTAACTTTAAAATCTCAAACTTATGTAAATACGATATTACATTACTCATAAATGTGTCATCAACAGAGACACATTTGTACATTACATTACTCATAAATGTACAAATTAAAAAGAATGGAGACTAACCCGACGATCGAAAAATCAAAGAGCCCTATTGTCGTGCAAAAATAAGTCAAAATTTCATATAAATACATGATATTTTATTAAATTTTAACAAACAAAATCACAAACAAATGAATACCTAAATCAGTGTAATTTGTTCCACAACCGTATGCAACAAATTATGTCTTGTATACAACAAATTAAAAATAAATAGTAACTTCAAAATGCGTTGAATTAAATGAAAAACTATACTCAGTTTAAATTAGGGTTTTGATTAAAAAAAACCCAATTTACAAAATTAGGGTTTTGATTTCAAAAACCCCCAATTTACAAAACTACGGAGAAGACCAGTCCATGCAGTTCGATTACAGAGAAGACTAGTTCGATTACAGAGATGAAATAACCTTACCAATTCGACTACAGAGATGAGAACAAAGATGAGTTTGGAGGTGAGCAGAGAGAAATGTAAGCACAGAGATGGTGAACAGAGATGCTGAACCAAACACAGAGAGATGGTGAGCACAGAGATGGCGAGAGAAAGAGAGAGATATAGAGAGAGAGAGATTTGTCTTAAAACTGATTTTTAAGTTTCAGTTTTTTGTTATTTGTTATTTGTCTGAAGAGGGAAAAAAAGTGGGAGAAAATTTGGGATAAAGGGGGAAAATTTTGAGTAGGGGGGAATATTAAGGTGGGCGCGAGTTGAAATTTTTTTAGGCAACTTTAGACATCAGTTTTAAAACAACCGATGTCTTGAAATGACAAAGACATCACAAAAATGCGGGGTGATGTTATTAACTCTTTTAACATCAGTGGCAAATTTAAGCGATGTCTAACGTGTGATGTCTATTGACATTTTTCTTGTAGTGTTGTCTAATTCGAATATTTACTAAAAAATCCGTTTTCGATCTTTTATAGTGATGTTAATTACATAATATTATTTTTTAAGGTAAAATTAAACCCTTGTATGAAAATTATGGAGCTCTTTTTGTCAAGCCTTGTCTCTTGTAATGTGTACAGAAGCTATACTTGTTCTTCAGACATTGCCTGGTGAATATCATAAACCTTTCTTGTTTGTAAGTTCTGAACAAAGTTTGCGCTTCTGACAAATCAATTGCTACGAACTGTTACTCCAGTTCTCTTTGAGCAGCATTTTATAGGGATGATTGGGAAGCTCTTGGTTGGGTTACCCAGATTGCAAAAGAAAATTATTGTGTATTTGTCACTGCCAATGTAAGTTGCTGGAATTTAGATGATGCAAAGAAGATTATTGAGAGAAATCTAGCAGATGTTTCAAGTAACTTGTAGATATCTTTTTATGTATCTAACAAAATCAAAATTGCTATGTTGCATCTACTTTATGAATTGTATCTACAATCAACTGATTTAGTTTTTTTCTTATTAAGATATCATTAGAAGTGATTTAATTTTCGGTTATGTTTGCCCATCTTGACCTATATACACTACAAGAAAAAATGAATGAGACGACGTGCCCGTTGTCTGATTTATATTCTGTTGATTACGGTGATGCCGTCCGACACGCGCATCAGATAATGGTTTAAATCTGTTGTATGAGGCTTTGAAGACAACACAAGGTTGTATAAAACTGTTAGAAGGGTGGTATAAACAATAGTTTAGTTTAATAGACTGTTGATAGACCGGTAGTTTTTCAAGTGTTTCTCCCAAAAAAATATATTGTCTAAATATTTGAAACACAATAATTTTGTTTTACACAACAGTTAGCTCTAACATATTGTAACAAGTTTTCTGCTATAAAAGCATTGTATGAAACATATGTTTCAACGCTCGAGTAAACCTCACATCGTGCGTATTCTCTTCAGATAAAGGTTTATTAGTTTGTTTGTAACATTTTTGGGAATAAGTACATACAACAGTTTTCTTTTATTATTCTATTGTATTTATTGACATTATACAATGGTTTGGTAAGTTAAAACTGCTGTTTAATTTTTTACCCACAATGGTTTGACAATTTCTATACATCTGTCAACTATCTCTC